>BMAV01008102.1:53798-65868 GCA_019973955.1 Trichonephila inaurata madagascariensis | reverse complement strand
CGTATTTGCATCATCTAAGATTTTATTAAATATATTTTTTTCTAAATTATTATTTTCTTCCGTCTCCAGCCCCAACTAAAAATAATTTGTATTGATTTATATGCGAAATTATACCCCGACTTACGCGAATTTGACTAGTATGGTTATCAATCAGTCCCACCTTCTGCTAAGTTCGGGGTATTACTGTATTGTATATGCATTTCCGCTTTTGGGCGTTAAGGTGACAAATAGGCGATTTATAAAAGAAATAGAATGAATATCTATTACACTTCCCTTTTACTGATTATTTTATTTTTGGGATTGAATTGAGCTTCAGAGTGTATAGGAATACATATTCAGTGAAAATCGTTTACGAAACTGAGAGGACTGAGATATTTTTTCGTGTTAAAAGAATTTTGAAAAAATAATTAAATAAATAAATAAAACATATATTCAACAAAAAATTTTCAATTCAACAACAACTTTATTAAAGTACATTTTACTTACAAAGATATGTATATATATACGCGTATTTAATAAAAATCAATGAAAGTTAGAAACTTATGAATAAAAACAAGAACCTAATGAAATTTACTACACAATTTTCAAGTTTTTTTTAAAAAACAAAAATTTTATTGAGACTGAAATCAATTTTCTGTCATTATCGGTAAAAATTGTTTAGTTTCACCTCTCTCTCTCGACATTTTTTTAAAAAGTGCAATACGGCTTATTTTCTTGAAACTTTCCAACGATTCTGTATTTGCGGAAAACGTAATACCCATTTGCTTAGCAAGTCCATTGCTTCTTTCTAGAATTAAAGATCCCGATATGACAGCGTTCTGAGATCTGTCTTGTTTAAACCAAACAAGTAAATATGCGTCGTAATCCTCGTGTTTGGCCGTTTTAATCCGTTTTTGTTCTGTGTTCCGTGTTACTCCGTTCACACATTTCCGTAATTTGGTCTCTATTTTTTATTTATCGTTGACTATGTAGAATTAACATTACTAAAATATTTACAGATTTCCGTTTTCGTCTTCTGTTTTGCATCAGCAGTCTTAAGAATTTTCGTCCTCGTACTAAGAAAATAGCAGTTTGCTTTCCCAATGAACTATTTGCCATTGTGCTCGTAAAAAAAATTCTGAAGTAGAAGAAAAAAGGTGAACGAAACTCACTGAATTCACTCACATTGCCTTACATTCGTCACTGAATTTCAATGCCAAATGATGAGAGATAACATTTTTTGTGTGGTTTTTGTACGGATGGAGTGTGAAAGTAGCTTAAATAAACAAAATTGGCTTGTGTCACAGGCTTTTACAAGGGTATTTCAAAGTCAAGCTAACCTCCTCTCTATGTAATGTATGTAACCACTTCTCTTTCATTTCACACATTTTTTTTAAATCTTGTATGCGTGTTTTCCCTATTTTGTTCATTTTCAGAGGGGAAATCTTTTCCTGTTAAATGATTTTCGTTTCGTGTTAAGAGAGAAAAATATGCATGAAAATATATATTAGTTTGTCGTGACCGTTGTATTATTTCGTGTTAAACAATATTTCGTCTTAAGCGTTTTTACTTTAAACGTATTTCACTGCATTGCAATTTCATCTTTTTTTTTTATCAAAACGTTAATCGTACGTAATGAGAATACTGAATATAAGGCAATAAATCGAGATGGAGTCATTGTCACTCACTACATCTACACCCATAAACCATCACTCTAACTCGTTTTATTTATTAGATATATTGGTATTGCATATGCGAATGGAAGTGAAAGGAGATGTACTTTAATCTTCATCAATCAGTTCTTAATTGACGTCTGATTTCTAAGCCGAATTAATTAATCATAGTCAGTGAACATACATACACGAAAACAGACAGCTGAAAGATAACCAAACTAGAAGACAGACTTAATATAATAAATCAAGCTTATATCATAAGTTTCAGACATGATTAGACGAAAAACCGAGTTCAGCATTAAAACAACAATGCTGTCATACTTAGGATTTTTACACTCCTTGGTATTTTTAATTTTTATAAATTTATTTGAATAATTTTTATTCACTTTCAAAACTATTTGTATGATAGAATGACAGAAACATAAGCCACTAGAGGGATTCTTATTAATATGTCTTTTTTTATGTGTCGTTCCTTAGAGATTGTAATATATTTATTACTTTCGTCTATTTAATTCTTTTCCATCTATTTTCATACAAAAAATCAATATGGAACTAGTTGATATTTATACAAAGGAAAAAAAAAAGGGATACAAAACTTTTATGTTTTAATGAATATATGTGTATACTTGTTGAGTGAATGTAATCAAAACGAAATATCCAGATGATCGGGATTATGAAATAGAAATTACACACACAATATATATATGACAGGCCCCAGGCCTGCTGGTAAAATGAGGAAAGCCTCATCTCTATAATAACTTCTTTATTTTGCTTCAGTCTCATAAAATCCAACATGGCGGCACTTTGGCGTTCAACCGAATAGAACAATAAGAACACTTCGGACAAGAGTCACCAGCTAAGCCTTTTCGAGTATGTGTTCTTCGTCAAAGCTCTCTCCACCTTTAAATAGGCTTATTTACCCACAAATCCTTACGCGATGGTAAAGAGTTCGCTCTATTTTTATTTATTACTTACTTAATTTTGAACCTAAACTTTTCAAACCTGATATATATATATATATATATGCATGTATGTACTGTGCAGTAAATAATGAAAATTGGCAAACAGAGAGAAAGAAGACATTTAATAATGAGAGATGTTTATTTTAACCCAATGCACAACATTACAGTAAGCGTTAACATCAAGTAGTTTGTAGGTTGTAGTTCCCTCTAGGGATAAAGGCACATAATTAATGAGCATGTGAATTGTGACACGAGAAGTCAGCTATCATTCGTTCTCAATCGAATGCAACAGTTCTTTATCAAGAAGCTGAGGTGGTAACATGTATAACAGTTGACCAATCATGCTCCACATGGGTTCAATGGATGAAAGACTAGGAGAGAACTTAAATACCTAATAAGGCTTGTTGTGTGATGCGTATAAAATACGCTAGTGTTATAATTATGATCTTTATTGGTAACCCTGAAGAAAATATAGTGTTACCGAACATAATTCATTATTCACTTATCGAGGATTCCTCATGATGTCTACAATACGAGTAGACAGTAGAGATACTATTATAGATGCTAGTACCCAAAACTATGATGGTGCATTACTTTACTGTGCGGTGTTCCATAGTTGCGATAAGTTTTGAACTTGAGATTTCTCTGATTTTTGATTGACATGCATGTTGTTGTATACCACCTTGAAATAACAGGATAACACATATGCTATGTCGTTGATGAAAATAAAATTTTTTCAGGTGACATTTGCAATTGTAAACTCGAATTGATCCATCATTTGATGAATTCCCGATCTAAGAGAGAGAGAGAGAGTTACCATATATCTTCCCGTTTAAGTGTAGCTTCGGCTAATGTTTGGATAATCCAGCATCCATCATGCCGTATACTAGTAAATAATGTACATATGTGTTCAAGAAGCACCAAGTCAATTTAGAACCCTGAACTGTGTATTAAAGTTTTCCATCGTTAATTCCAGTAATATGTTATGAATATGTAGAAAGCTTACATAAAAATAAATAGTTTTTCAGCATTCCTTTATAGGGGAAATTGTACATAGTGAATAAATTTCAAAATTATATATGAATTTAACCCTTTAACGGGTCATATATTTCTAGTAAAGGGTTTTTAAAATAATTTTGAATTGAAATTGAATTAGAAAGGAAGCCCATTTAGCTTATTAGATAAAATTAATGTAATTTTGAACGTCATTTTTTGGTAGTAAGAATACTTTACCACAGCCAATTTGAAGCTTTTAAAAAAGTTGGAAACTTAATGGTTTTTGTTCCTTTTTTAGTTTTATATTTATAAAATATATTTTGCAAATACAATAAAATGAAAAAATGAATTGTACATTATTGCATATATTGCATTTTTTATTCATAGACGACACATTACAATAGAACTTTTAGAAAACACTGAGATATACATACAACGGAGCATCGCAAGTTGTGCACATGTACTTTTTTAATGTGCCTCAGTAGAGTATAAATGACAGCATGTGTGTATGTATTTCCTAAATTTAGAATATGGTTACCATCTTGATTCAATCTCATTTCGCTTGAAATTTTTTTTTATTGCCGAGGAAACTTAGGAATCCTTTTCATTTTCTACTCGAAAACCCCGAAACCAATTAATGGGCTAGCTGAAGAGGAAGCCTAGTTGATCTTGAGAGCTCATATCTCTTCTACAACCTGAGAAGAACGCTGGCCAATCTATTCGAGTGACCTTGACTCTCCAGTAGCTGTTGAATATCAGCAGTCCGTTGAGATTCTGACTCCAGACTCCGTCGAGTACAGACGTTCGTTTCTGAGCTCATTTCTTTTGCTTGCCTACGACTGCACAACTTGTGCAAGTAGGTTATTTTTGACTCTGCTTCCAATCTTTCTGACCTGGACCGAATTATGGCTACCGCTAATGACATGGATTTGACTCAAAATAGAATGATCAATAATGTTAACATATCATCCTCGCTTTCCAGATTCGTGATTACTGACGAATTTATCTACGATAATCAACAATCAGTAAGAGAACTGAAAAATCTCAGAGACTCTTACGCCATCTGGGCAAGGAAACTTTCTATAGTACCAGAAACTAGCGACGAGTATGCCGCCACTAGTGCAGAATTGGGAAACATTCACACCGCCCTTCTTGCCGACAAGAAAAGGATGAACTTACAGCTGTCCCGGCTCCCCACATCTATCGAAGCCCTGGACGACCTCATCAAGAATGTGGAAGAGCAACCCGCCCATCTAACTCCTGTGGGCTCAGTCCGATGTGGCCGTGGAATGTCATCCATAAAAAACGATTTTTTTCCCAATAGTATTTTGGAATAAATGCATATGGGGAAGCTTCACCTCCTTACAATAGCGATATCTAGTTACAGAACATATATGAAAAACGTCGACCTCAGTCCTCCCTTTCAGTATAATGCCACCCCAAACGTCTACTCCAGCGCAAAGGTCTATTTATGTGATGTTACTGGGATGAAGCCGTGTCGCTACCTCCCTCCAAATCAAATGATGTTGAGAATTACGTGTGGTGCTGAAACGATTCTCATCCGTAAAGAAGACACGACTCATCGAGGAGATGTCTAGTTTTTGAGTGTTATTTTAATTTTATGTATTGCTGTGATTTAAGGTTTTAAGTTCATATTTCTAAACTATGTTTGATATGCAAATAAAATGCTTCAAAAATAGATTTCCATTTTTTTATTGGCTAACAAAATACACAAGGATGAGATGTAATATAAGTAACAATCAATTAAACTCCCGTTTCTTCATCTTTATAAATGTGTAGAAGAGATATTTATGCAGTTTTCGTAAAAAACAATACATTTTTTTACCGTGACTTTTTACATATCTTACACATTTCGAATATATATGTGAACATTTTACAAACTTACATAAATATCGTACTTTTTATACATTCTCTCAAAGATTTTTATAAAAGATACAAGTCAATCTTCTATTTGGCAACTTGTGCCATAGATTCAACAGCGAAGAAAGCTGTAATTAATTACCGTATTTACTCGAAACTAAGCCNCACTAGTTTTCCTGTGTTAGTGCTATTGAAAATTGGGTGTGGCTTAGAATTTAAGGTGACACATTTGTTAGGTGGTAAAAATTGAATTTTCATTCCATTCAAAAAGTATTCTTGCCACCTGCTTCGATGAATCACCCCATTCTACACTTTATCTCCAGTATTCACAGTTTATCCTAAACATCACTGTCTGCTCGTATTTAGGAATTTTTTTGTAAAAATTTTTTTTTCATTTATCTAAGTATTAAAGATGTGGCTAACAGCATCAAGATGAGTTTACTATGACGCAAGTATAAAAATGGAGGCAATTTTATATGCAGAAGAAACGGAAAAGAGCAGTGGCCATTGAATATTTAACTTGAATGAAATAAATGTACCTCGATGGCGTAAGAAAAATGATATAATTTTTACTTATAAATGTTCAACCGTCATTAATAATTCTTTTACATACATTCTTATAAAAACACTGGATAAACAAATGCATTGGATGGCACGAAAGATGACACCGTGTGGGAAAATGGCGATGCTGGGACCAATTCCGAAGTCAGCTGTGGCATTGAAAACGACGAATCACTTGGAAGTATTTAATACTGGTAAAATAAATTAATTATTAACTCCTTATTATTTCTCATTAATTAAAAAAATAAGTATCTGTCATCGATGAGCATTTTAAACATTTTTTTTCTTTTTAATTTTATCTCAAAAAGCTGTAGGGAATTGGGGGTGCTGCTTAGAATCGATGATAAATTCTTTTCACAAAAACATTTTGAGAGTTTAGGGTGCGGCTTATAGAATCAATGGCGACTTATATTCGAGTAAATACGGTACTTCGTTTTACCAATTTGGTAACTATAATTTTCAGTATCGATTGCTATTTAACGTTATGCTAATAGTTGTTCTATGGTTACGTGATTTGGTTATGAAAAAATGATGGAAGGTAAATTTGAAATTCCTTTTTTCATTCGGAATTGAACAACACACACCTCGGATTAAGAAATACATTAAAAAAATAAATATTTGGGGAAACCCGGATGCAATAAAAGAATCTTGTGATTTTAATCAACATTTTGGATGGAACAGCGAATGCACAAAAGAAACAATTTATTGAAATTGCGCTTAAGAAAGTTGGAGAAAAATACTACACGTCGGTCTAATTATCAGAATGCGTAACACCTTCTGGGGTGCTAATTTGTTATGGGAGTGCTAAGCGCCAAGTTGTTGTTTATATTCGCCAAGTTGGGCGATAATTTTACAATGTGGTTACCTTGATATTTTTATCGTGTGGTGATGCTGTTACCATCGAAATAACGTATATTAGAATTAATTTTTATAGGGTTTTTTTTTTAGTGATAACCCAATTAAGTTCAGACAATTTTAATTTGATTCCTTGAAAAAATTTAACCATTTCCATTGCATTTATTCTTCAAGGTACTATTTCAGTCTTCTGTTGTACTTTGTGTTATTTTCGAGTGTGAATATTTCTAATACCATTGGTGAATACCAGGTTATTTTTTTAAGAGATTGAGTGGTGTGTCTCTGATTATTGTTATAAATCACATATTTCCACTTTATTTTACCTTTTAATAATGCTTTTTTGAACGCTAGTTGTACGATTAAATTCATTGAAGGAATTCGTAGTTTTGGGAATATTGTAAGTTAGCAGCACTTATTAGTTGATATTTATTATTAATTTCAATGCATATTATGTAACTAATTTATTTATAATAAAAATAATACAATAGAATATTTGTTAATTTTTTCATTTTACACTTTATAAATATTACGAATGTTATTAATTTATAATTATTATTATGTTATTTATAATAATTATTATTATAATATACAAACATTATTATATAAAAAATTATATTATATGAATATTATTATATATAATTATATATATATATATATATATATATATATATATATATTATTATATAAAGATTATATGAATATTATAATATATCATAATTACTATTAAATTATATTATATACAGTAAAATCCGACGTATAACGCGCACCCCCTTTTCATGAAGAGACCTGAAATGTGTGTGTGTGTGAAGTGCGCATTGCTCTTATGTTTTTTCGAAGTATTACTCCAAGCTTTAGAAAAAAAAATAGTACATTTCCCTTTAAGTTCATAAGGAATCTAATTTCTTTTAAATAATCAGAGTATTTCGAAAAATGTAAAAGTCTATTTTTTTTTTGTATTCATCTTTTTTTATTTTTAAAGCTCTTATTTTTATATCCGGCGTGTAACGCGCACCCATAAATATCGATCTTATTTTTTGTTCAAAGTGCGTTTTATACGCCGGATTTTACGGTAATAATAATATATTACGTAATATTATTATTATTATGTATAATTTTTATTGTTATATTGATTGATATTGGTTATTTTTAAGCTATTCCTATCCCCTCATTTGAAATACTGTAAAATCCGGCGTATAACGCGCACCTATTCTTTCAAGCTGATTTTTTTAATTTTTAGGTATATTCGCCGTATAACGCGCACCCCCTTTTTAACGAAGAAATTTGAAATATTAGTATACATTGCTCTTGTGTTTTGAAATGATTCATTCGAGGTATTATTCCAGACTTTTGAAAAAATAGTATACTTCTAGAACTACAACTCTTTTAGTTCATATAATGTAAGTCGTTTCTTTAAAACAAACGGTATTTCGATACATATAGAAGTAAATTTTTTTTAAAAGCTCATCTCTTTTGTTATCTTTAAAGCTATTCTTTTTATACCCGGCATATAGCGCGCACCCTTTAGTTTCGATCTTATTTTTTGTGTTCAAAGTGCGCGTTATACGCCGGATTTTATGGTATGTATTTCCCCCCCAAACAGTTCTTTACAATTATTTTCCTGACGATTTGTTACTGCTAGGCTGCCATCTCGGATTCCATGCAACTAAACAACAACCGATGTTCGGCGCGATTAAGGAATCGCGCCAAACAGCGCTTGGCGCTTAACACTCCTACGTCAAATTAATTCTCTTTGTGGAGTTGCGCATTCTGATAATTAGGTCGACGTATAAAGGGAAGTGCTGAGAGATAGATACCAATAAGCTTTTTATCTTTGCTATTTAATAAAGATTCATTCGCTTTAAAATTGTGTTAATTTATTCTTATTTATTGTTCGCAGAAAAATCGAATTCAAACTCATTCCTTACAGACTATTTCACATG
Source organism: Trichonephila inaurata madagascariensis (assembly GCA_019973955.1). NCBI lineage: Eukaryota > Metazoa > Arthropoda > Arachnida > Araneae > Nephilidae > Trichonephila > Trichonephila inaurata. The sequence goes on along the minus strand of BMAV01008102.1, from coordinate 57,021 downwards.
AGGATTTTAGGAAACCTATGGATTGTTTATTAGTTCTTTTAAAAATATATTCATAACAACATTATATATTCTTTCAATTTCATATGTAGGAATTAAAAACCTCAATCAAACATGTTTTTTTAATAAAATGAGTTATATAAGAAATGGTAAAAAAACTGACTATCCAAAAGAGACATTGGATTTTTTTAAAAACTTGAATAATTTTTGACATTATTTTATTGACATATTTGAAAAAACATCCAAGTGTCGCAGCGACATTATTTGCATTTCCATTTTAAAAAAAAATCATAAAAATTCTTCAATCTATTAAAAAGAATCGTCTTTGTGTTCATAATTCCGAGTTTTTTTGGGACACAAAAATGAATTTTTCAGCTTCATTTTTACGGAAAAGAACATTATTTGAAACGAAAGCTTTTCTCTTGGGCCATTGTCATTCAAACAATTTATTTACTCAAAACAAATTGAAGCATGTTTTATTCCATTCCTACATACAGAAATAAAACTTCTTATCTCACTTAGGAATAATATTTCAACTAAATGTGCTGTTTTAATTTTTGCACCGATAGGACATTAGCATTTTTCATAAGCAAGTAAAGAATTCTTGTAAAATCTATGAATGAAAGAAATCCACAACTGCAGCACTTGTGATATTTTGGATAGGTATCAAATTTTTTCAGTAAATTTCTGCAGCTTGTTTGTTTAAACATATATTTATTAAATTTTTAACATTACTGTTTTTCTAAATTCACATGTAAAGCATCCCTAAAGAAATGATAAGGTTAGTCAAAGATTGATGTCAACACATATTTGTCAATACCTAATTTTTAAACCAGTAAGATGTACGAAGTAAAGAAATTGATATATTTTTAATCAGTGTAGGCTGTACATTGACGATCGGAGAGAAAGTTAAATTAATCACAATGTTCAAGAACAAAAGGGCTGTTGGTAGCAGACCTCTTAATTTTAAACCTCTATAAATAGACGAGGATGACACCCTAACTGGCACCCCTCTCCAAATTACCCCATTTCAGCACAGGGAGGACTTTCAGCCTCGACAGATTTGATGTGTATCGGCTCTCTGTGCAAGGCGGGTCTTAAGCGGTAATAAGCTTGAACTCACATGACATGCCTGCCATGAGTTCAGGACCTTGACCAATAAGCTATCGCGGCCAAATATAAATGTTATGTTGTTCCTGTGATTTAATCGTTACTTGTTTACAGAAAAAAACTGTTTATTTTTAAAACAAGAATAAATAAAATGAAGAATACTAATTAATGAATTAAGTGAAACATAATTAACAAACATAACTGGCTTTCGTACTGTTTTTAAGGGTCATTAATGCTATACCGATGTGCGCCTGCCTCTCTCTCGTTCTCAATCTCTTGTCCATCGTGTGTTCTAATCTCTCTTCTCTCGTTGCCTCTTCCGTCCGAGTCATTGCCCTCTGCTTCCCTTTGAAGCCACCTGGGACGGGGATGCTAGGGGGGCTTGCAGTATCGCGTAGCGCCGCCTACTTCACATAAATATAGATAAAAATATATTATTGTGATTTCAGTTTATGTTGACAGATTTAACGTGCATCAGGTCCAGTGGCACCAATGCCCGAAACCGCGACACACCGAAAATCAGTTCGTTACCTTAGCCATCTGAATACCATCACCCCGTGGAAGTCGGTAGAATGAGTAGCTAGCTATAAGGGTTGTCTTCATACTTGAGCATAGTTCAAACTTACTAGGTCCGTTACCAATATAAACCTCGTATTGTTCTTGAGTGTGGTATTATTAATCAACGAATCTGTCTATTTTTAACACGCTTTAATTAGTTTCATATGTATGTAACGGAACCTTTGAACTTTTGAACGGAATTTTTACCAACTTTAAAAAAAGTCAGATTAATTCGAAATTTTGCCCACTTGTCAAGGACCGCTGACAATGAAATAATTTTGTTTCCTTGCCCTGATCAGGATCATCAGGATTCACTGTTTTTACAGATTTGGCGACTAAAAGTTACAAATGGGAAATATGAGAAGCACTGGCTTAGATGAATTAAGAAACTATTTTGTACGACCACGTGTTATTCTTCCTTTGTGTTTTTAGCTCTGTACATTATATATTTGATTTATATAACAGTTTTACGAAAGTTGTATTACCTCTTATTGTAACTTATTTTTAATAAATGTTATGAAAGGCTTAGTTTCTGTCAAAGTAAGATGAATAGAGAAATGCAAGTATTGATTAAGATTTTACAATGAACGCATTTTATTCGACAGTTAAAGAACGTTACTAAATGACCATTCAGAAAAAATATAATAAAGAATTTCCTATCTAGAAATTGAAGTATTGACAGGAAATAGTTAGTTGACATAGTTTAAGGGGAAAAAATTTATTTTATTGTCCTCAAACAACTTTTCACAAGATTAAGCAATACAAAGTTTCTGAAAAAGATAAAAAAAGAAATTAGAACATAAAAATATGAGAATCTGTCATTTATTAAAAAGACAAAATGTGATTTATTAGTTGTTAAGTAATAGCGGTCGTTAAAAAGAAAATTTATTTAAAGGAAATAAGTCTTTTAAACGATTTGAAATACAAAAATGTAATTTGTTATGAATTTTAGAATTAAAAGCAAACAATTATTAAGGATTTGTAAAAACGAGTACGTACGTTCAAATTATTTGTTGGGGAATAAAATTCGAAACATTTCACAGAAGGGATTAATTAAAGTTTAATTTTTAAACAAATTTTTTTATAATATATATATATATATAAAACTTTTAGCTTCCTGTAAATGTTGTGTTGGCTAACATTTGTAAAAATCTGGGTAGCAGTTACTCAATTGTAACAGAAAACGACTATATTTGAATTATGAACAAATACTTAATTTATTTAAATTAAAAATTTAGCTTTTTTCTACTAATGCCCAAAACGAGCAACAGCTTTTACATAATTATTTTTCCTTAAACTGTGAAATTTTAAAAAAAAAATTAAAATACGCTTAAAAATAAATCAAAATAAATGTAATATTTTTCAAAAAAAAAATCCTTATTCTTTTAATATTTTGTAAAAAAAAAAGACATGTGTAATACATTTTTCATAAATGTATCGAATATAAATCTATAAATCGTGTTATGAAAAATACAGTAAATTTGTAACATATATAAATAAAGGGAATGTTTGTGCAGAAAAATTTGCAAAGCAATAATGTTTTTTTCGAAAACTTTAT
>BMAV01008102.1:16444-32547 GCA_019973955.1 Trichonephila inaurata madagascariensis | reverse complement strand
CAAAAAATTAACTCGTTTGAAATAAAAATCGAAGGAATTTTGTTTATAAATCTTTAACTTTCTATAAATAAACAAAGAGGATAACAGCAGCAAATATGTGTTTGACTATACAAGAAAAAAAACTATTTTACCTAAAAGGGGCAATTTTTCTTCTTTAAATTATTTTTGTTTCCTTACAGAAACAAGCATGAAATGTAAAAAAAAATATTTTCATGAAATATATCTTTTTTATATTTTAAAATGATTTAACATTTGAATAATATTTTCATTCATTAATTAAGAGTGATTGCAAAACCTTTGAAATATATTATACAATGGTTAAATTGTTTAACAGGCATTTGCTTGTAAAAATCCCTGTAAAGAGGCACAAGTTTAATTTTAAAAGAGCAACATCACATTAATCTTAATTTTATGTGACATCATGGATTCTGAAATTGATATATCATTGACTACTTTGAAGAATTTTTCAATGTGTGTATATTCTTCTTTTAACATTTACCTTTATGATAACAATACATAAAATACTGGTATGTACGTATTGAATTCTTACGGGACATTATCATTTATTTTCATTAAGGTTGGGAAGGTATGTTAAGCATGAGTAAAATGTCTCTTATCTTTTTTGGAATTTATAAAAATTTCTCAAGAAATAAAGCTTTTTCGAAGCAATTTGCATTTGTATCATCTTATGAAAGTAAATTATTCTTAAATACATTTGAAAAGAAATGGAAGTTTTGTGGTATTTATCTCCATGATACTTAATTTTGCATATTAGACAAATCTCGCACTCTGACAACTTTTGAAGATAAATTCTTTAAAGGCTATTTAAATAACTGCAGAAGTTTTTAAAAATTAGTTTTTATTTTTCCATTAAATTACAGGACTGTTTTAAGGTTAAGGTTGTAAGGTTTGTTTGGAACCGTAATTTTAAATTCGCATAAATTTATATTTTTCATGATACTTAGTGTCACTTAGATTAGAAAATATGTATACAATTGTTTTAAAGACATTTTGACAAAAAACAATGATTTAAATACACTATTTCGGCAAAAAATAACCTTAGAATAACCCTTTTTCAAAATATTTTTCTTTTGTGAAACATGCTTCTATTCTAATAATATTTTGCCTGTATATAGCTCAGACCTCTGTACAGAGGTTCAACTATGAATTTTGAAAAATTCATAATATTTTCAGAGTTACCTTCAATTGATATAAATATTGGCGTTTTTTTCTTAAAATTTCTCCCCTCTTTTGTGGTAAAACATGAATAGACCCACTTCTAAGTTATATATTTCAAAAATTCTAGTTGAACCTCTGTTCTGAGGTTTAAACTATATACAGGTAAAATATTATTATAATAGCAGCATTTTTCGTGAGAGGAGAATATTTTGAAAATGGGTCATTCTATGTTCATTTTCTGTCAAAATCTTGTACTTAAATAATTTTTTATTGTAATATTATTCTTAAAATAATTTCATATGAATTTTCTAATCTAAATGACACTGAATATCATCAATATTATCCATTTATACGCTATTGCAAAATCACGGTTCCGAACGTAGTCGGATACCTTATATTGGAAATATTTATTTTATATCTTACCAGACTAAAAACGGAAGACAGTTAGCTAAACGAAATTACGAAATGTAATTTTGATCCAATTTTAAATTAGGGGGAATCTGGTCTACATGGAGAGGGCATGAGATGAGTTTGAGCCCTGGTGCCGCTGAAGACTCTTTTTGTGAAAAAGATGATGCTCTTTAAATCTTTCAAAGCTGACGTTGGGGAAGTTCGGAGAGAGAGTGCTATCTCAGGTGTTTCCCTCGTCTCTTGACCGTGGTTCAAAATTACGAGTGCCATCCCTAGTAATCCCAGCGATATTAATCAATTGTACACTTTATGAAGCAATTGTACACACTATTAAAATTTTAAGAACTTCGACACTTATGTAGCAGCTAAAAGAAGTTTTTATATACACTATTTAAAACTTTTGTGGAACGTTTTATGCTTTCTGATCTTTTGTTCTTGGCACTATTAGTCATATAGAAGCGATGCCTTCTACCATATTGGTTAAAATAGTAGGCAACGAGTAAATGGAAATACCGTTATCACAAAATGACAATTTTAACAGTTTTAATGCGTCTGGTAGGTTAGCCAAAAGACTCAGTAATAATTTTTAATAAGAAACTTAGTATCACACTTTAATATGCATCACCTGCATAAACTCCCGTTTTAAATTTAAGCCGCAAAGGAAGTGGAAGAGTAAAATCTTCATGTCATAATTTAGCTACAAGAATGGCAGTATTTGCTTTTATGCCTTCACAATCAAGAAATCTATACAAAACAACTTCGTGTGTCTATCTTTCTTAATCCATGACTCAAAAGTACACATTCACTTTGGCAAAATAGCATCTTCTGTAACTTTCCCAAACGAGTACTAATCTATTTTGGGAACTTATTCAGGTCAAACTCTTTTATCTGATTAAGAATGAAATAGGCAGCAGATATTACTAATCTAACATTGTAGAAAAATCGCAATATCAGAGTAGTTGGAATCATAGTTTGACCAGAAATTTAAACGGACATCAACCATAACTTCTCATTGTCGCCATTAGAAGGAGAGGTAGCTATTAAAAAGGGAACGCAGGAATAGAAAAGCATCAATTACTTGTGAAATGAAAAAAAAAAATGCTCGATTTAACTGAATTTGAACGTGGGATAATTGAAGGTGCTCAAAGCATTGGAACTAGTATCAGCAAAATTGCAGCACTTGGGATCTGTTTGAGAACAAGAGTTGTTAATGCTTACAGAGTGAATGAATATTAATGTCGCACTGTTCAGCTATTCGAGAGCTTTTGACGACGGACCTCGTAATTTTAAATTATGATCAATTGACTAGGACGACATATAAGCTGGCACTCCCTTCTCCTAAACTCTATACCACATCAAATCAACGGGAGAACGTTTGAGCTTCGACAGATTTAACGTACATCACCCCCCTACAGGCCCGGTCCTCAGCGGTACTAGGCACGAACTCATGACATGCTAGTAGTCTACCTTGATCACTAGGCTATCACGACCAATGTTTAAAGAGAGTGTTTGACCAAGCAGAAAACCAGGCCTCAATGTCAGGTCTGAATGCACTTTTGGAATGGAGAATTCCGAAAATTTTCCAGTCCAAAAAATGAACAACCGTACTTGAAATTTTGAGGAATCTTAATTAAAGAGAAACTCCAAACGCGCGCGTCTCTGACCTAACTGTTCGTCGCACAATATACAGTATAAGCTATGGTAGCCAATGACCCTTTCGAAATTATTTAAGGTTGGCCTTGAACAAAAGCAGACGTCTTCAGTTTACGAAGGACCGCGATGATTAGGCAGTGGAAGGCTGGAAAAGGGTCGTATGGTCCAATGAAACGCGTTTTCAATTACACTATGCAGATCTCAGAGTGCGAATAGGGAGAGAGCAAGGTAAAAACTAGGTTACCTGAATTGCAACAACTCTCCAAGTTAATGGATGCAATATTATGCTATAAAACTGTTTTCTGAGCATTGCATGGGTCTTTTGATTCGTGTGGAAGAACGTCTGAATACTCAAGGGTATTTAAATGTTATCGCACACTGAGCACATACTCCTGCTTTGTTAATGGTTTACCTTATCCGGGATGGATACTTTGAGCAGGACAATACTCCTATAATACAGCTGATATTGTTCACATATGATTCGAAGAGCGTGGCAGAGACTTAATTTTGCTTTTTTAGCCTGCAATCCAGATATTATCAATCCAATTGAGGGTATGTGAGATGAGATCGAATAAGGTATAAGACAGCTGGATTCTGTACCATCTAGTTTGAAGGCATTGGAAAATGCAGTTAATACAATATGATCTCTGATTCCTCATATCACCTGTGATATCTCATAGAGTCCTTGACAAGAATAATCCATGCAGTATTAAGGTTAAAAGGTAGCCCAATATTGCATTCAAGGGATAGTCATAATAATTTGGTCACTCAGTGTACATTTTCTAAGGAGAAAAATTCTGTTACGATACCCGTGATGAGCCTCTTCTTCTATATGCCACTTTATCCTTTGTTGCTAAATGTGAAGAGTTCATCTGATTGGATGATAATACCCATCCTCATTAAAATAAATTCTATAGGAGCATAAACCCTAGAATGAGTGGGATGATCACCTTGATCTTTGAATTCTATCATAGAACATGATGTTTTATATCCTGAAAAACAGGTGATTACATTAAGGTCCTCTAAGGTCGCTAACTGAGCTGGAACATGCGTTGTCCTAGCAATGCCCTACAACATAATTGTCATTATGAAAAGCCGATCCCACTAACACAAGAATGAGTGAATAGAATTGTTGTGTTAAAAATCTTTAATTTTATTTTTCATGTAGCGGATTAATGTAAGAAAGTTAAATCATCAGTAATAAATTATCTTTAATTAAACTATCAATACTACTCTATAACAGTTTAAAACGTAATATTCTTTCAAATTACAGTTTAGTCATATTTTTAAAAACAAATATCTACCATAAGATTATTTAACTTATAAACACTTTTTACTAAATAACATCTCAATATTATTCTAGTTTAGACAGAGGGTGAACGATAAACAGCCTACTGATAACCTAAATGTCAAAGATGTATAATTATTCTACTTAATTCCATGTTTTTCGCCATTATAATGAGCCAAGTTAGAAAATTTAACAGGTAATTATTTACCAAAAACAACAAAGAAATTAGTGATGAGTCAGGTTTCCAAAGCAAAAATTTGTTGTAAACAACAAGAGGTACACAAAGTACGAAAGGAATTTAAAGTAAAAGTAATTAAAGGACACTTATTTCATCAAAAATAATGAACATGTGGAACACTCATCTAGTGGATCCTCAAGTAATACTGTTGAATTAACATCGATTTTTTTCAAATAAGAATGAAGTTTCAAGAAGAGGAATAAATATCTTTATAGATACAGTGAAACGCGAGATCTCATACCCAAAAGCAAATGAATTTTTTTATCTAGAATTATGTACTAGAAAAATAAGTCCATGGTGATGTTCAATTGAGCACTTATCACTCTCTGACCTCTAATCTCCCTTCTTTACATTTAAGATGGCTGTGAAAATTTCTCCAATTACCCAGTGTTTGTTAACATCAATAAAATAAAAAAAACATCTAAAAATTTGGAGTAAAAAAATAATTAACTTATTTTTTTCAACGTTTCGCTAATAATTCGATAATTTCGACTGTTAGAGTTGACCCGGGAAATGCATAGAAATGAATTTGATACGTTTTGAGATTCTATAATAATATATTTTTTTTCACCCTAGGAAGCATTGACCTCCCTCAATAAGGGGTTAGAGAATGAGACTTCCAGTTATATTTTTTTTATTGATCAAATTATTCACATTTAGAAAGTAATATCTACATTTACCTTTTTAACGTATCCGACTACGTTCGATTGGTGTGGTGTGGTAGTTAGGAGAGGAAGGTGCCAGCTCAGGTGTCGTCCACGTCACTTGACCATGGTTCAAAATTACGTGGTACGTCGCCAAAAGCCCTCGTGTAGCTGAACAGTGCGATGTTAATATCCAATCATTCAATCAATCAACCGACTACGTTCGGAACCGTGATTTTGCAAAACCTTATAAATGGATAATATTTATGATATTTAGGGTCACTTATATAGATTAGAAAATGTATATAAAATTGTTTTAAGAATAGTATTACAATAAAAAAATAATTTAATTACAAAATTTTGACAAAAATGAACATTAAATGACTCTTTTTTAAACTATTCTCCTTTTGTGAAAAATACTTCTATTATAATAATATTTTGCCTGTATATAGCTCAGACCTCTGAACAGAGGCTCAACTAGAATTTTTAAAATATATAACTTAGGTGGGTTTATCCATGTTTTACGACAAAAGAGAGGAGAAATTTTAATAAAAAACGCCGATCATTATTTCAACGGGTTGTAACTCTGAAAATGTGAATTTTTCAAATGAAAAATAGTTCTGACTCTCTGGAGAAGTCTACTTTATATAAGCGCGCGCGAAATATTATTTTAGAAGCATTTTTTATAAAAGGAGAACATTTTTTAAAAAAAAAGATTATTCTAAGTTAATTTTTTGCCTAAATATTGTATTTAAATTATTTTTTTGACATAATGTCCTTAAAACATTTTATACATGTATTCCAATCTAAGTGACACTAAATATCATGAAAAATATCCATTTATGCGCTTTCTTAAAATCACGGTTCCGAACGTAGTCTTATACCTTATTATATGTAATGTGTATTTTAGCTGAAAGAGTAGCTCAGCTTAGAAGAATGTACTTTTATCATGCAGCCAGAATGTAATTTTTTAAATACTTCTTAAAAATGCCTGTTTATTATTGCTGCCAATGAATAAGGACCATTTATAGGGCTTATTACTTCTACTCCAAACTGTAAAAGCAATTCATAAGAATATAAAAAGGTGAAGAAAATCTTCTTACTGCCTTCTTTTAAATGGGACGAGCAGTGAGTTGATGTACCGTTCTTAATTAAAAAGAAATAACTTGATGCAAAATGAAAAGGCTATTTGAATTTTAAGTATAATGTATTTAAGCGATTTACAAGTTTTAAAACAGCGTATATACAAGTTAAAGTAAGATTTACATACAATAATTCAGCATGATCTAAAAAACACCGTTAGCTCAGTTTTTGGAATTTACTCCCAGTTCACCATTCATCAATTCTTTCTTACATTTCACATTCAGCAAAGTAAAAAAAATTCTAAGGTATATTCACTCACACACGCAGCCATACTTCCAACCCGGTGTCCAATAACAAAATGGAATTCGAAATGCCCGCCGACAAAATACGAAATAGTTAAGTTTACCTTATCTAGTGTATCAAAGTAGGGTTACTACAAGATGGCGCAATTATCGCCAACCAAAATAATTCGCGACAAGGGTGTGGGCTCTCCTAGGACTGAACCGAGAACCATCCTCTTTATTAACCAACTTTTGTTCATTCTTTCATTCTTTTCTATCCGAAAGAGCTGTACGCATGATTACGCGTGTGCACCATAAATATATCGTGCTACTCATTTGGGTTTTACACTATTCAGTGAGCATAACTAGAATAACTTAATCCGAAATTTCTAGACATAATCATCCAAAAGTGTAAATTTCGAAGATAACACCCGCAGCTTCATTTTGCAACGTATTTATGGTAAGAGACTTCTTCGCCTTTCATAATTCAACATTCACTGATACTAAATCAAGCTACATGCATAATGTATTTAAATGTGGTTCGAGTTGTGGTAAAATATTGTATTCCTCCAGACTTAACGAGGAATTAATATCTATGCTTTAGCATAATGAAACGAACTCAAAATGGATGAGGAAAAACCATCATTAAGAATTTCTAAATAAATACTCAGATAGCATGAAACTTGTATAGATACTTTCTTAATCATAATTTTGCTCAAAGGAGAAATAGCGATTTCGGTCTTTAGCGAATCAAGTGGACCAAAATTAAATAAGAACATTTTCAGTGTTATATTTTTTAAAAGTAATAAAAAATATCAAAAAACTGATCAATTATTTAGTTGTCAAAAATGCATTAATTAATGTTTGTTTTTTCCTACTATTAGCTCACTCTCTTCCTATATATATATATATCTTATTCAAAATTTCAATTGTTAATAAAATACTTTCTACTCAACCATTCAAGTTCAAATACATTTTTTTAACTTGTAGTGGATGACACTTGATGCCAATAAAGTTTTTCAAATATTAATAAATAAATAAATTATAAAATGATAAAGTAGTCAAAAACAAAAATAATAATCCAACAGCATATATGGAAAGGAAAATCGCTCGCTGTGTCACTGTAGTCCAATGGATAGCGCGTTGGACTTCTAATCCAAAGGTCGTGGATTCGAATCCCACCTGAGATGGCCTAATTTCTGAGAATGGGATTTCTTTTATACTATAGTATTTTATTAGAATAATTAAATTTAATTAATGAATAAATAGTAACAAAAAATATAGTCCAACACTATATATAGAAAGAAAAATATAAAGATTGCAAAAGGAAAATCGCTTTTTTTTTGACACTTAGTATCGTGATTCTATTATATGTATTTAGATATTTATATTAACTGTAACTATTGAATAAAAAGTAAATAAAATTATAAAGTTTTCTTTGTTGACCTAAGCAGGAATTGACTTAATTTTTGTTATATATTACTTGTTTATAATCAATAAGGATTCATAAAACTTTAAAGTCAAAAGAACATTTTTTTCTGCTTAATTTGGTGTAATTAACATTTAATAGAAAAAAACTACTATTTTTTTATTTTTAGGTGGGGTGAAAAATTTTGAGAGAGCTGAGGTTATTTGCAAATCAATAAAATAAGAGGTGCAAAGTGTGTAATACTTTAGTTAAAAAAAAGAGTAACGTTTTCTGTTACACCATTTTAATGATTTTAATTCATTATGCTTTAATTACTTCAAGGAAAGTTCAGTATGATGTCTGTCATAAGTTAAGTAAGTGATCGTGCAGCCCCTTAACGTGCCCTGTGTCTAGAATTGGGGTCGTTCGCTAGACAAAAAGTGTCTGCACAAAACGTTCGACGGCGTTTGCCGCAGCATGGATTCTCAGCTCGGTGACCATGGCCGCGGCTACACTTAGCTATGCATCATCGGCAGGAGCTTCTTCAATGGTGTGATCAACGACAAACCTGGGCTTACGAATAGCCAGACGTCATTTTTTAGATGAATCCAGGTTCTCTTTACAACATCAAGATAATCGCATCCGTGTTTGGTGGCATCGTGGTGAACGCACATTGGCAGCTTTCCTTCGTCTTCGTCATCTTGGCCCATCATCTGGCGTGATGGTATGGTGTGCTATTGGATTCATATATAGGTCACCTCTTGTTCGCATTGAAGGCACTTTAAACAGTGCACGTTACATTTCTGGTGCGTTACCAGTGGCTCTACTCTTTTTTCGAGCCCTGCGAAACCCTACGTTTTAGCTGGATAATGCACGATCGCATGTTGCAGGTATTATACAGACCTTTCTTGATAATGTTCGGCTGTTTCCCTGGTCCACGTTTCCCACATCTCTCGCCAGTAGAAAACGTTTGGTCCCTGGATGCCGAACGACTGGCTCGTCACCATACGCCAGTCACTACAGTTGATGAGCTGTGACATAGTATCGAAGCTGCATGAGCATCTGTACCTGTACATACCATCCAATCTTTGTTCGACTCAATACCCAGGCGTATAAGTGCTGTTATTACTGTCAGAGGTGGTTGTTCTGGACACTGATTTCTCAGGATCTATGCACCCAAATTCTTGAAAATTTAATCACTTGTAATTTCTAGTATAATATAATAGTCCAACAAATGTCATTGTATTATCTGCATTTCTTCCTGGTGTAGCAATTTCAATGACCAGTAGTGCAGTTATATAAGCAATATAATTAAGTTATTTTGAATTACGTTTAACGAGAATATGCGTAAGATAAAATATCGGTTAACACGAAATAATATAACAATCCTGACAAGCTACAATGTATTTTCACGCATTTTTTTCTCTTAACACAAACGAAAATCGCTTAACATCAAAAGATTTCCCTTTTGGGAATGAACAAAATGCGGACAATATGAGACACTTAATGAAATGTTTGAGAAAGCCTCTGTATTATTGAACTTTCCTATTGTATCGTCGGAAGAATTCGTTTCTGTAAATGATGATAATATGTGTTTAAACCCAATTATGACAGATAAAGACATTTTAAAGTTTATTCAAAGTTTAAAAAATATCATTGATGCAGATTTCGACGACGAAAATGAAATGAATAATGCAACTCCTATTCCCACGCCAACCGAAATGAGGAAAGTCATGAAAAGTATGCGCAGTTATTTAGACGCACGTTCCAGTGGTAAAATAAATAACGAAATTAATGATATCCGACAATTACATTCAGTCGAGAGTTTAAGGCTAAAAAAAATGCAATGAGAAATGTCAGATTATTCTCTAAAAATTCAATAAAAGTTTTCCAAAAAACTTTGTAATATATTTTTTAAGGTTGTGTGAATGTTTTTGCTTCATTGATTTTTATTTAATACATACCTATATACATATATACGCAAATAAAAGGAACTCTAATAAACTTTATTTATTTATTTTTTTTTGCAATATTTTATAATACGAAATTCTTTTAACACTAAAGAAATATTTCAGTCCCCTCAGTTTAGTGTTAAGTGATTTTCATTGTAGTTGAAGGAATTTTCATTTTAATGTAATCATTATTCTATTGCTGCTTCACGATGTAATGATGTAGCGTCATATTTTACCAGTACCTTATAAAAGTTAATTAGAATTTTATTACTTGAAAATATAATACAATACTCCACACACACAGTTGATTCACTGTTTTTACGTATGCCTTTACAATACATTTCCAAGTTACATCATGGGAATGTTTTTGAGTGATCGCTATCTTTTTCCACGATTCCTAATATGAAAAATACCCAAATAATACTCTGTTGAAAGGAGTTTCAAATTTATATATTTTAAAATTTACCTTTTAAACAAGTGGTGCAAAGTAGGCTTAGCGTCTAAGAAACCATTGAGTGTTTTTACGTAATTAGATCTGGTAGAGCCAACATAGTAAACAATTGTACAACTTTTAGAGTTTCATTAAATTTAATTATTTCTGTAATGAGTCCTAAAATATGACAAATCGTATCCTCAAGTACATGCTCTTTATAGTTTGTCCTTCTGTTGTTCTTTTAATATTGTTCAAAATATCCGTTCAGTCTATTTCTAAGAATTTCAAAACACCTCAAGGATACTGCGAAATTATTTGCTAATTGAATAATCTCTGTTTATGCTAATTAGCTAACGGAACATCTACTAGTTTCAAATCGAATTCCCTTTTCAAAACACTGAATTATAACCCTTTCCTCTTTAGAAATAGCTTCAAAAATGGTAATCAAATCTTAACTCCGAAAAGATCTTTTTGAATCAAGCACAATAGAAGAAAAGTTTATTATTAAATTGTTTTGAGTTACGATTTCGCCGTCATGATTTTGCAATCCTATTGATATCCAGCCAAATATTGCATAAATTTCTTTCCCTATTCTAATTCCACCTTTTATTATTTGTCGCACCAATCAATGCATTATAACACCCACGCTTTCTGTAGCTCAGGGGCGAGCAAGAAGCGGCCCGCCAAGACAGACACTTGGCTTACACCAAATCTTTTCACTCAATCATCCACGCATATACTGGTGCTTTTTTGGTATTTCAAACTCAAATATTGAAATATAATTAACAAAGGTCAACGTAAAACTGCGTGTGTGTTGCACTTAAAATCAGTAGATACATAACTATTTAGAAGTAAAATGCGTAATAATTCATATTAAACGTAAGTTAATAGGCACGGAATATAATCAATATGTTTTCTGAGAATATACGGGTATTCACACAATTAATAAAATAAAATTTGCATTTCTAAATGGATTGTGTGTTTACCTTTAATTTGAGGTAATTAGCTAATTGATCTCGGTTTTTTTCGAGTCCTCCAGATAGGGATTGTGTAACTTTTTACACGAAGGTGAGAATAAATTTGTTATTCAAGAATAAATTATATCTCATGTTTTTTTATATTATTGATCTAATTATTAGTATTTCTTAAAAATTGATTTTAAATGAAGTACATACAAATGCGTTAAAAAATATTACGGGGTGTAAAATGATTTATTTCAATTTTCCGTTGTTTCTGACTCTAATTTATGCAACTTACTATAAGGTAAACTACTTAAGGTAAAATAATATATTATTATGTGATTTTTTAAGCTATTAATGACAAAGTTTTATTGAAGATTAATGAGCCTCAGGATTTAATAATAAGAAATAATTTTCAAAAGTATTAATGAATGTATGTGTGTCTGTATTCGTAATGTGTGTGATTTCATCTAAAATCGTTTCTTCTCTTCCTCCCCATTTAATTAATCTAATATTTTTAAGGCTTGCGTTATTTAGAAATAAATTTAAACCTTTAATGGAACTTGTTAGTGATTTTGTATAAAAATTAAAACGTTCTGAAATTCAGAATTGAAAAAATAATGAATTACATTATATTTTTTCTGTAAACCATCGGTAGGTAATCTCTTTAAGGTACTTTAAATGTTTTATATTAATAGGAAATCTTTATGATAGTTTTGTGAGATGATTTATATCCAGAGGATCTTTAATTTTACATAAAAATCTAGATCTTTAAAACTAAATTGTTTTTCATACTCATTTTTTTGCACTTACGAAAATTATTTTTAGCTATCATTATGATTTAATTGAAATAATTAAAGTTACCTGATTAGTAATTAACCCTTAGACTTGTTGAGACAAATATTATTCAACTCAACAAAGAAAAATATAATAAAATTATAGAACATTATATTTTGAAAAGTAATCAATGAACAAACAAAAATGTCATAAAATTATAGAACATTATAATTTGAAAAATAATTAGTTTTTAAAATGAATTTTATATTTAAGCATTTGTAATTAACTATATTTTGTATTTTATGTAATCTAACTGTATTTATATTTGTATTTGTAAATCTGGAAACAATTTCTCTTGTAACCTTCTTCAGATTACCCGATTGGCAACAGTCGGTATATTTTGATTAGACTAGTTGCAATGTTTTGATGCTAGCTGAGCTAAGCCTAATGGAATAAACGTGCTCTTCGAATTCTTTGAAGCAACTTTCTGTTTTTTAAATGTTATAGAACCAAACGTTCATAATAGACTGGCATGAACGCTTTTACCATGTTCATCTCAATCTATCCCTCACAGTTTACGAAAGCTCTACAAGCGTCTGGATTTCGCACTGTTTTAAACGTTACAAAAGCGTGTATCGCGTTCTAAGGCTGTTGTTTCTTTACTAATAGACGGTAATTCTAGATTGAATGATAGAGATTCGAAAACAACCTTTCACGAGAATTCGTACTTCCTTTTTGGGTATGAATTGGTGACAATTTCAGCTTTTTGAATGGTAAAGGCAACTGACACGTCAAGTTATTCTGAAAATGGTCATTCTGATATTTTTTATGACAAAAGTTATGATAGTGACAATGAGGGAATCATTTTTTACTATAAATTCAGAGAGTGAGGATGAATCAGATAATTTGGATCTTGCATGAAAATTAAAAAAATTGTCTTCTGTTTGGAAATATCTAAACTAACTTTTGAACAAAACACTCTGAAATGCATTCTTATTGTAAATACATTCCTAAAAAATATTTTATTTGTTTAGTACTAATAATTTTGATTAACTAATTATTTATTATGTATTATTATTATTAGTTTGATTATTTAAAAAGGGTTAAATAAGAGCAACTAAACTCACGTTTCTGATGAAAATGTGTGTGTGTGTGTACGCTTCCTCTAATATGCGCTTTTTAAAAACGCACACCTTGGAGGAAGCGAAAAAACCCCAACGCTGGGTAAAGAACCTCACGGCGAAAACTCAACGGTGGAAGGATAAAATAAAATTCGAAATTAAGTGCAAAAGAAAAATTGGTTTAAAACAAATTCATTCAATTAGTACAAAAAGCGTTCATAAGATTTCTATAGAATCAGAAAATTGACTATCAAATGACAGAAAATTATGAATATAATTCCGATGCATTTAAACCTAATTGAAGAAATTTTAAAAACGTCATTTGCTCGAAAGCATGTTTTACAGATAATGATAAATAAGCTATTGCGAAAACCACTCTAACTGCAATAATAGTATTAATAAATTTAACGTTAAAATAACACAAGCGTTGATCCAGAAGAACCTACCAAAAAATATTCCTTCCATTATTTTTTTTTTCAATCTTCAGGTTAAAGAAATTACTTGTTTTTTCATAGATTCTGCTTTTTTATAAAACATTTAATGATCGTGTGACAATGAAAATCGTTGTTATGTGACTACGATTCAGTTCAGATTTAATTACACTTTCTCACGGTATTATGTGGCGATAATTGCTTTCTCTTCCTTTTTTTAAACAAAGCTTTTTCAGAGTTCAACTTTTATTTACTCAAAGTTTCTCAAAATTTTCCAAACCATAGTTCAAAAGTATTTTTTTCATGTGATAATTTTTCGTTATACTTTTTCTCTATTCATCGGTGTCACATTTAACATAATTATAAATTATTTTTTATTGTATATTGTTCATTATTAATTAATCATGCTTGGGTTTGATTTTATTTGGCACTAATTTTAGGTGAATTAACCCCTTCACTACCGGTTAAAAGTTAACGCGATTTGATTCCCAGTGCTACCGTTTCGCATATACGGTGTATTCTGGGGGAGCGAAATAGTACAAATAATCACACACACAAATGTTTTTCTGAAATAAGTAAATCCTTCACAAACCCTGTCAAAATCATTTTCTTACATTCTAAAGCCTTCGTATTCCAAAGATATAATGATAGCAGCTCAAAGAAAAAAATTAGTATTTTGAGTACAATTGAGTGGTAAAACCTATGCCTTTATATAGTTTCAGATTATTTATAATATTAACTCGGGAACAGTATCGCATTTGATATTAACTTTAGCGGTCGCGCGGGGTGACGTTCTTTTTTAATATTTTTTAAAAATTTTATTATACATAATGATAATCTTATTTCTAGTAAATTATTCACCAAAGAGAAAGAATACTTGCCTATTTTTAAGGACTTTTTAATTTTTCTTGGATAGTTTAAGAGAAAAACTAATCAAAATGAACTAAAAGGTTTCAAATGTGCGCGACTTAAATTAAGGACACAAATCACAGACACATTTCGCTAACATTACAGGAATAATAATTACAGGTAAAACTGTCATATTTTGTTCAAGTTTTTGTTGTTTTATTGTTGTTTGATGATCGACAAATATAATTCTGAACTTTTTCTTGCTTGTGTCTTGCTAAACAGGGTGCAGTGTATCTTGTGATACACTTGTGGTTTTATATCTTTCTTGAGGAAATTTTTTGATAACATTTGAAAATTTTCCTTTCAACTCAACCGTTTCATGTTCATCGCTTTTCTTAAAATTTACTTTCTCTATTATGATTAATATGCATTGTTTCAGCAGGATCCTCCCTTGCTTGATCAATTTCAACTTCATCCAATAGAGATGTAGATGCCAATTCCTTTCTTTATATTATGTTCCTTTACATTTATTAAACATAATGAGTCGTACAAAACAGCAATAAAAACCACTAACTCGTTCACAGTTGAAAAATGTATCATGTGCATAGAAAATATTTTGGAACAACAATGGTCATTCGAAGTCACCCAAAATATCTTAAGATTGTAAATAAAAACATTTTAGTTTGCATAAACATTGTCTTATAAGAAAATACTAACAAGATCATTGGTATATATAACAAATGTAAACGCCTTTCTCAGAATTAATGATTTTGTGAGCTTGGGATGACTCTCTGCACTCCAAGCGACCACTCCCGGTATAATGCTCAATGGGCTAAATTCATGTGACGTATTTTCACATGATATCGGCAGCCATGTGTTTACAGCCAATCAGTTTATAAATTCGTATGACATCATAGTTTTTTCATAAATGTAATCACGCGTTTCCAGCAAGTTAGTTCATGTGCTTCTCTGTTGCCAACTTTTGCTTTTTGCAGAAACTTTCTTTTAAGAAGTGCATATCTGTCAATGATAATAATGCACACAGTTAAACAAAATGAGCTTAATTAAAAAAACACGTATAATGTAAGTTTTTTTTTTAATTTAAAAAAAAAATTATTTGAAGAATTTTAACAAGTGAACATCTTTAACCAATCATCAAATTTTAAATGTTATCTAAACTTTACAAGGACTGGCATAAAAGTAGCATATGTTTCTAATTATTGGAGAACACGTGATTGCCTTTATCATTCGACCTTCATGAACTTAGTCCATTAGTCCTTGAGACTTGATATTTTAACATAATTGATCACAAAACGATCTTAGGGCATTTTATTTTGATTTTAATTTGCGTTGCCCACTTACGCAAAACGAGAGCTACTGGCAACGAACCTTGTAA
>BMAV01008102.1:0-10547 GCA_019973955.1 Trichonephila inaurata madagascariensis | reverse complement strand
AATGTTTGATTTTTATAAGAACATTCTGGATTCTATGAAGAATGTTTCATATATCCTAAAGAGCCGGCTGGATGGCATGGTTGGTTGGTCCCTGGCCCTCTGCACCTAATGTTGCAGGTTCGACCTCGAGTTCAGTCGGTAGAATTTCATGATGTAGAAAATTGACAGCGTCCATGTCGTATGATTATACGGCATGTAAAAGATCCCCAAAGTATCTGTTTGGCTTCAGTACTCTCTGCAAAATTAAATCCTAGTACAGGCTCACATTATCAGATATCAGGCGCACCCTCTGGGGATGAAACTGGGCGACAAAATTACTTGCGGTATTTGTTAGAGCCTATAGGTGCCGCGTTAAAAAGGGATACCAGCTCTTGGGGAATGTATTAGTTCGGCAAAGGTTAAAATACCAAAGCGCAGCCTCATTAGAAAAATATATATATATCCTAAAGGAATTTCTCTTATACTTACAGAAAAAAAAAATAATTTGCATACTTGTTTTTCAAACGATTGAGGATTTGCGTGTGTGTTTCTGCATAAAAAATATATGCATACACGATTTGAAGCATGGTGTACGTCTTACATTACAATGGGAAGCGAGATAATTTCGGCTTTTTTGAATTCCCTTTCCATTTTCAAGCAACACATTGCACATTACCTTGCCAATCTCTGTTATTTATCGAATATTTCCAAAAATCTAAATATCTATCTTCAATAAAAAAAAAACTCCAGTCTTCGCCTCATTAAAAACCCTAGATGAGAAGTATTTCAGTACCATGGATACAATACACCTCTTAAAAACACTAGCATTAAAACTCTTATTATAAGAATTAAAAATATGGGCAAATTAAAGATAGGAAGAAAAAAATATCAATGCCCATATAGCACACGGGCAAACCAGTTGTGACAAGCTTTCAATAGCCCGTTCGGTTTGCGGGCAAACCAGGTAAGGGAAAATTTCACAGGTATATTTATTTTGTTGGTACAAATTCTCTAAGAACGAGGTTTGAGAAATCTACTGCTTAGGGAGTTGATGGGGATAAACGGTGCTCTGTAAACGAAAGAGGCGATAAAACTGTCCCTTTTTTGAACTATCATACCTGTAGACATAAAATTTAGCAGGCGTAATTATTGTGTTGAATAGATGACCTTTAAGAGCGCGTTTCATGAAATTCAAGAGGAGATTTGCAGGGTCGTGATAAACAAGACTTTTTCCTTTTTTGAAATTTTACAAAAGATATTTTTCAAAACGCCTATTATACAAATGAAGGAATAGGTTGAAGAGGGTTATATTGAGAGGACCTTTAAGAGCGGGTTTCATGAAATTCGAATCAAGAGGAGTTTTGCAGGGTCGTTATAGACAAGACTTTTTCCTCTTTTGAAATTTTACAAAAGATATTTTTCAAAAAGCATAATATACAAATGAAGGAATTGGTTGAAGAGGGTTATATTCAGTCCCCCTACGTAGAATCTCAATGATCTTTCTTCTCTAACGCCTAGAGGAAAGACATGTTATCAGGTCGACCTTACAGGATCGTGGAGCCAAGTACCAAATCTCGTCGAAAATTGAGCCTGTTTGCAGCTCAAGTACCACTAGGACAATGATTACTGGCATAGCATGGTCTGTCGATGATCAATATTGCTGCTTCCCTGTACACCTCAAGATGCTGACAGATTTAGTCGTGTTTCTTTCCTTCTAAGCTGTATATGTATGAAGTGGTGCATTTACGGAGGGCAGAGCCCGTGACCTACGGATTCGCAAGCACGTAACGTACCACTAGACAAAAAGGATCACCACAGGCCAGAGGCTATTACTGGCTTATATAGATGACACCGCTACACGTACAATAAGTAAAAATAGGTTATTTACTTTTTTTGGTGGGGGGTAGGGTCGATTGTAATACACACACACACACACACACACATATATATATATATATATATATATATATATATACCCTTCGCGGCTAGTCTCTCTCAATATAATCTAACAATAATAAAAAACTCAGCGTTATAAAATAGAAAAGGAAATCCAAATTTTTTTTTATCTAAAGGCTATTTTTATTAGCTTGATTCGCCATAAAATTCAAGAAAGAAAATAATTCTATTTCTTCTTGACCACCACATTCAGAAAATTGCAGTTGTTCTTTATAACTTTATATTTATGTTAATTCTAAAGTAGCCCCTTCCCCCAATAAAAATATATTTATGATTTTTGGCCGACACTGTACCATTCATTTGGCAAAAATGAGTTAAAAATTCAAGTCAATTTTTTTTTTTGCCTAAATTATTTTTTAGACAATTTTCAATACTCTCACAAAATTTCAAGATTCTACTTTAAAAAGCACAGTTATGATAACTTTTACGGTTCTTTTTTGATCACATCCCAATGGCAAATAAAATAATTTAAACGTATTTATCTCAGAAAGAAAAAAAAATAGTTAATTTATCTTTATTTAGAATGGCTAAGGCTTTTTATCTATTGTGCCAAATGCTTTGAATTATTATTATTTTTTTACCAATTTCTTATAGTACATGTAAGAAATGTTAGTTTGCATTTTTGAATGAAAACAATACGTTACTTGGAAATATAGTTGAATTTAGAATTTACACATTTTTCAAGGAATTTCACTAAGTGTTCAGGGAAAAAATAGTTTACCCAAACCCAAAACCCATACCAACTTTTGTTATACATAGCTTGACGTATTTGAAAATCAAATTTCGCGTGACTATGCCAATTATTGTAGGGGAATTTAAAATCCCTTCATAAATTTTAAATCTTTTTTTTTTGTAAAATATTAAAGGGTTAGTACTTTTTGTAGTACTTCTTTTAGCACAAAAAGTGTTTATCGTAATCCAGATACATTGGTTACAAGCAACTAAAATTATAAAAACCATTAAATCAAGATTTATAATAGTTTTTACTGTACCTCTATTTCTCCTTGCGGAATTCTGGTTGAAATTTTATTCATAGCTGCTTCAGAATTAACACAAATATAAAGGTATTAAGAACAACCGCAATTTCAACAAGTCAAAAATTCTGCTATTAATCGCAGCTACAGCATCGAACAGTGGTAAGCTGCTTACAAAGTTCATTTAGATGGACTGGCCAGCTTTTATCTCTGACCTAAACTCGATGAAAAACGTTTGGGAAATGAATATTTGTAAACAATTTTGAGTAATACTCTATTCCTGACTGAAGGTGGTTATTGTCCGTGTTGGAACAATTTAGATAAATCTGTTATTGAGAAAAATTTTCAGAGTGTGGAAAACGGGATTTGTAGTGTGAACTCTAAATATGACGGTTGGGTATATTAATAACTATGATCGACCGATATTTATGTGAACAAGACAAAAGAACACTTTTTAAAATTTTGTGCTTAAGTATTAACACTAATTGATTAACTGCTGCAAACTTTTTTTTTTACTTTTTTAGTTGTTCAGAATCGGCACAAATACACATAATTGTATCGGATTTAATAATATCTGAAGCATTGCATGAATATATGAACCTAAAACATCGAAATTAGAAATATATAAAGTAACTTGGATGTCTCGTGCCTATTTGCACTCTATGATAAAAGTATTCGAAATTTTTGTTTGCGAATTATTCCATGTTTTTATCTTAAGGTATCCGACTACGTTCGGAACCGTGATTTTAAAAAAGCGCATAAATGGATAATTTTCATGATATTTAGTATCACTCAGTTTAGAATACATGCACAAAATTGTTTAAAGGACATTTTGACAAAAAAAGTTATTTAAATACAATATTTTGGCGAAAAATTAACTTAGAATAATCTTTTTTCAAAATGTTCTCCTTTTGTGAAAAATGTTTCTATTATAATGATAATTTCCCTATATATAGCTCAGACCTCTTTACAGAGGCTCAACTAGACATTTTGAAAAATTCTCATTATTTTCAGAGTTACAACCCATTGAAATAATTATCGGCGTTTTTTTTCTTAAAATTGCTCCCCTCTGTTGTCGTAAAATATGGATAAACCCACTTCTAAGTTATATATTTCAAAAATTCTAGCTGAGCCTCTGTAGAGAGGTCTGAGCTATAGACAGGCAAAATATTATTATAATAGAAGCATTTTTCACAAAAGGAGAACATTTTGAAAAAAGATTATTCTAAGTTAAATTTTTGCTAAAATATTGAATTTAAATAACTTTTTTGTTAAAATGTCCTTAAAACAATTATATACATATATTCTAATCTAAGTAATACTAAATATCAGGAAAATCATCCATTTTTGCGCTTTTGAAAAATCACGGTGTCGAACGTAGTCGGATACCTTAAATCTCAGATCTTACATTAATATATATAAATTTGTCTTTCACAAAGAGAGAGAGAGCGAGAAACAGAGTTCATATCGACGTTTTGGATGGCAGTGTTCAGTTTAATAGTACAAAAATGCTCAAAAACTCTGTGTAAACAGCTTTTCTAAACTCGTTTATTATTTGAGTTTTTTTAATGATTTTGTGACATTCCCAGGTCTTGTGGAAAGCAAAATATGCATAAAAGCGGAAAAAGAAGATGTGCTCACTTCGTGTAAATGACACTTGTGTGAGGTGAGATCTCTTTCCTGTCAGCTCTGTGAAAAAGATCGAATTTCCTCCCTATCAAAAAACAGCTTTCTCCGTTTTTTTGTTATTTTATCCCAAGAGGTGCTTGTAGAACAACAAAGATACATGCACTTTTATGAAATATCTGACGTGTGACCATGTACCTGGTATTTGTTTTCTCTTGATAGAAACAAAAATAAAAAGATGTATCTGATCAGAGAAAAAAAACTTTTTTTTTTGTAGAGTAATTTTCTTTTTTTTTCTCCTAAGATTTTCCTTTCTTACACATGCCAGGGATTTTTCAATACTTTATTTTCGAAGAGTAGAGATAAATTTCAAAAAGTAATTTATATAGTCAGGAGAAAAATATATAGTTGCGGTATATATAAAAAAATCCAAACATACTTTAGTCCATCATTTAAATATTCATGCGACAGGAATTATTTTAGTAACTTTATATTATATTAAATTATGCAGTTTAGTCTTATAATATCTTTTTTCAACGTCCAATATGTTCATGCATAAATTTTAATATATTATAATGCAAATAAAACTTAAATGGCAGTTCCAGGGCAATGTTAGAGACCGAGGTATCCTAATGGTCATGATCTAGGACTCATGGTTAGTATGTCATGAGTTCGAGGCAAGTGCCATTGTAGACTCACCGTGTACAAGGACTGATGCATGTTAAATCTGTGGAGTCAGAGTGCTCTATTTGGATGGGTGTGGAAGCTCTGAGAGAGAGGGCACAAGTTGCATCTTCATCATATGATCGTGGTTCAAAATAGTATTACTTTAATAAACACTCTTTAACTCTGGGAAATGATGAAGGCCTTGAAATTTTTATGTAGAAATATTATATCGAAAAAGGATTACTATGAGGTTAAAAGTAAAAAAAAATATTTCAGTTAACACATGACTGTGTTGGCTGGTTTAGCAAGTTGAATGCTAGGTTCAGAGGCATGCATTATGCATTTGTACAATTCTTATAACTCTTTGAAAAGCCAGCGCATACATTATTTTCCATTGTAGCTCACTTAGTATTTGAAAGCTAAAATCTTATTTTTTTGACAATTTGAGATTTTTACATTTTAAAATTGTATAGGTTTTAACCTTCCTAAAATTACCTTACTTTAATCTCAAGGGCACGCGTGCCATTCATGATACGTGGCAAAATATCTTGGGCACGCAACCGATCAAAACGGTTTGCATTTTAGTTCAAAATAACAAAGCCCACTATGAAGTGTTACAAAATAAATTATAGTTTAAAAAAAACAACTAAAAAACACGCTTTTATAGTGAATTGAACTAAAATATAATAAAAGAATAAAATGATTAACGAGAAAATTAATGTCATTGGGGTACAAGCGTGGGGTGCTCTATATTAATTGATATATTTTCTTACTAGTTCTATTCCCCAAAAAGCTGAGTTAATGTAAAAATATAGTACAGAGCACCCCATGCTTTTACCACAATGACATCAGTTTTCTCGTTAATCATTTGATTCTTAAATTAAGATTTTTTTTTTACTTTTTTAATCAATTCACTCTAAAAGCGTGTATTTTAGTATTTTTTTTTAAACCATAATTTATTTTCCTTTTTTTTAGTTCGATCGACAATAAAAGCCTGTTTTTTTAGTTTTTAAAAACTATCACTTATTCTTTGTTAATTTATCCTTGAGTTTGATATTTGGGGCCAGAATTATGTGGCTGCCGGAATTAGTATTGCTCTTTAATGGATATTAATTAATGGATCTGATGGGTTTTTATTCTCTTCGTTAACGGGGCCTCGGATTGCTTTAACTTTAATTCGAATCATCACTTCTAAACGTATTGCTTTATAAAAATAAAATATATTTAGCAGTTAGAACATAAATTATATTTATTCACATGCACGAGTCGTTTTTTTTTTTTATTTCCATTTTCAGAAAACTACGCACCCACCTACCCTACCTTTTTTCACATAAATAACACTTTTTTTGTTTTATTTTTTACCAACCAAAAGCCTATTTTGCGGTTTTAGGGTTGCACATTAATCTTTTAGTCACTAAATCTGAAATTAATCGCCAAATCTAGAAATGGCATATGGAATTAGTCGCCAAATCTGAAAATGGTTTATGCAATTAATCGCCAAATCTAGAAATGATATAGTGAATTAGTCGCCAAATCTAGAAACGATAGAGTGAATTTGTCGCCAAATCTCGTTGTTATAGCTGTCTCCGTCGAATACTCAGGACTCAATCACAACATAGTTGCTATCGGACTGGTATCTATTTATTTCTCGTAACTTCTTTTTACATTCACATCGGAATTGCTGGGCATGCGCAGTTCAGGCAGCGTAGTTGCGCTTATGGAAACACTCGTAAATCCTTAAGTATTAAAATTCTGATCAGGACAATGAAACAAAATTATGAAATTATTGTATTGTCATGGGTCCTTGACAAGTGTGTGAAATTTCGAATTAGTCTGACTTTTTAAAGTGGGTAAAAATCGAGATCAATGATTTCATTACATACAAGTGAAACTTATAAAAACGTTAGTGATCGGTGGCGATGCGTGTTCATTCGTTATTGTCTTACAATCCTAATATAAGTTATTTGTTATCTAATCTGTAATACAGAAATCACACTAAAATGTTACTTTAATTTGAATTACACGTATAACGAAAACAGTTACTACAATATAGTACAAAAATGTATTTTTTTGTAGTAAATAAAGGTTTTGAGTTGTTAGTATTTATTTTTATTATTTTCCCAATAATCACTTCAAAGTTATATGATGGCTCGTCTATACCTCATTAAATACTTCTTCAGAAAAAATAGCACGTGGATTCATAAAGGCTCGCCACCCGTGCTCTAGGGTAATTAGAAGCCCTTAAAACCTAATTTTAAATAATCGTTGAAATAGGGCCACGCCCATTTGAATGGAAAAAATATAAACAAAGTACATCTTTTTTGCTTAAAATTTGAATGACTGTTATAAACCAGAACATGTATCTTGTATTGTAAATTGAGCCTTTTATTTTTTTTATTTCCTAGCCGATTAGAAGTCGCACTGTATAGAATAAAACCAATTTATCTCAAAATGTATATTTTGATGTACCTTTTCTGTGAGACACTACTCTGTTCACAGGTATGTACATTTTTTTGTGATATATTTATAATGATGGCTAATATATACTAAAATGAGCTTTTTGTAAAAAAACTCAAAAATTTATTTTTTACAAATGTTTTTATGTAAAAAGTGGGTCAAAGTTCATTATGTTTGATAAAATATTTTATAAATTATGAAAAAATACATAATTAGCTAAAAGCTCCTTTTAGTATAATAATAAAGGTGTAATTTAATTGTATGAAAAACTTCAAGCATGTACATATGACAAATTTTGAGAAAAGGTGCATCGTAAACAACCAATTTAACATTGTCGGTATAGAAATTTCTTGCTCCTCTTAGAAGTATTTGAAATAAATTTTGATGCTTTTTTTTTGTCTGAGATAACCGTATTTTAATAAAACCGTAAAAAATATCCCTCATATTTATTATTATTTTCTCAATTTTTTAAAATTGTACAATAAGTCTTCACGTGGCGGTTATAACTCAACCGTGCCATACTGTACCACGCGTGCTACTGGCTGGTCATATCTAGGTTAGAGTGATGGGCTACACTGATTGGGATATTTTTAAAAATTCTCAACTTTTTTTAAAGCCGAATCAAAATATAATATGGTTGCCAAATATTCCGAATTAATAACAAGTGCTACTTCTCTGGACTTCAGAAAGACGCAATAGATCCTAGAACTTATAAGGTTTCTGACAGTAATATTAAGGCATCCGACTACGTTCGGAACCGTGATTCTGCAAAAGCGCAAAAATGGATCATTTTCATGATACTTAGTGTCACTTAGATTAGAATACATGTATACAATTGTTTTAAGGATAATTTGATAAAAAAAATTATTGAAATACAATATTTCGGCAAAAAACTAACTTAAATTGTTTTTCCCCAAATGTTCTCCTTTTGTGAAAAAGGCTTCTATTATAATAATATGTTGCCTGTATATAGCTCAGACCTCTGGACAGAGGCTCAACTAGAATTTTTGAAATATATAACTTAGAAGTGGGTTTATCCATATTTTAAGACAACAGAAGGGTGCAATTTTAAGAAAAAAACGCCAATAATTATTTAAATTGGTGGTAACTGAAAATAATGTGAAGTTTTCAAAAATTCTAGTTGAGCCTCTGTACAGAGGTCTAAACTATATACAGGCGAAATATTATTATAATAGAAGCAGTTTTCACAAAAAGAGAACACATTTGGAAAAAAGATTATTCTAAGTTAATTTGTTGCCAAAATACTGTATTTAAATAAGTTTTTTATCAAAAAATGTCATTAAAACCATTTTATACATGTATTCTAATCTAAGTGACACTAAATATCATGACAATGATCCATTTATGCGTTTTTTTAAAATCACGGTTCCGAACGTAGTCGGATACCTCTTACGACTACGATACTTCTAGAAAGATATTCCACAAAGTAGTTTTAACGGATATAGTTTGAACAAACAATAAGATTTGACATCTAATTTACTCCGTAAGCGTTGCTGAAAGACGCGAGGAGGATCCTTCATACAAAGTATAAGAATCTGATATTGTTTGTGAGCAGTGGCGTAACATACACCCCCGCAATCCCTGCATTGAGGAGGGGGGGGCAGGGACTCTAGGGGCTCAAAGATTTTCTGACACTAAGTACGCATTTGGGCTTGGTGCCCAAAACTTGAGTTTGAAGGGTAGGCCTAATGTTCTCCGTTACGCCACTGCTGGTGAGTATAGTTGCTTTTTAGTTATGTTTACATTTCGAGGTAGAATTTCAATTTTTAAGAATATTTTTTCCATTTTCTGTATTCCTATATTCTGCTACCTTTATGATTACAATATATCAATTTGCAAATGATATAGAAGTAAACAATAAAAGAAATATATTGAATTACCAGTGGTAGCAAAAATAGAACTAAGAATAAATTAATTGCCAATTAAATACTTTACAATCGTAATAAGTGCTAAAAACTTTAGAATGTATAGTTTACATTTTCATTATAATCTCTTAAGGACTTTGACATAGTTTTAAGCATTCATTATAGTTTCCAAACTTACAAAAAAAGTTCATTAACTTAATATTTAAATGGTTTTAAGTGACGAAAGTAATTGTAGTAAAATTGTCCAGACTTGAAAAATTTGCAACAAAATCAAAAAGGTGTCTAGACGAAATGAAGCACGTAAACAAATGTTTTATGTTAAAAATGCGTAATGTTAATTATAAATAAATTTTACTAAGCTGCATAAGTGCAGTATTATATACGTTCACGGCGAATTTAACTTTTATAGCATGGTTGGTATCACTTAGTTAATTGAAAGTTATGGTATTTAATCTAGAGAAATCTAGAAACCATGTGTAATTTGTTTGTTTTAGAATACACTTCAACAATGCCTTTTAATATTCGTTCAATGAACAATCACTATAATTCCTTTTTAAAATGATCATGGACTTTCTTTTATGCTTTTAAACAATTTGGAAGTCATCATTATGAGAATGATTATGAAGAGATAAATTAATAACCAATAAGTTTTTGAAATCTTAGACAAACGAATTTGGGATATTTTTTTTAAAAAAAAAAAGAGTACGTGAAGTTAAAATTTCTGTAAGTAATTGTCATTTTTTCATAATTTTAAATTTTCAACATAGTCAAATTTGTAGTGACAAAATTTTTAATGTATACATTACTATTTTTTTTTTGTTGACCTTATTTTATTTTTTAAATAAAAATTTTATTCAATTCCGAATTTATCTTAATACAAAGAGGATATTTTCTTTCGAAAAAACAGTTATGCTACAATTTTTTCGCTTAAGAAACAAATGTATTTGTACAATATGTAACCTTTTTTTTCCTCAGATGACGGGAATATATTTGATTTAGCATA
>BMAV01008100.1:36527-49539 GCA_019973955.1 Trichonephila inaurata madagascariensis | reverse complement strand
CCCTGCTCTAACTGGTACCTTAAAAATGGTTTTTATCACTATTTATTTTCCTCTAATCTTAAATTCTGGTATTTTGAACATAACATAGAGTTCGGTGGTGTTCGTCATTT
Organism: Trichonephila inaurata madagascariensis; assembly: GCA_019973955.1. Lineage (NCBI taxonomy): Eukaryota > Metazoa > Arthropoda > Arachnida > Araneae > Nephilidae > Trichonephila > Trichonephila inaurata. The sequence goes on along the minus strand of BMAV01008100.1, from coordinate 49,429 downwards.
ATCTAAATTTAACTCGTAATTATCGTATTTAATAAAATGAAAAATAATTGTGGAATAAACTGAAAAGTCTCTTAAGCATCCGAATTTCCGTTCCCATCTTTTAGGATAAAATGTAGTTCGGAAATAAGAATAATATTAAAACTAGTTCTGGCGAATATTGTAGAAATCAGTGCGATGATTCAATATGTGTTAAGACTCATTAAAAGTGGAAATTCCGATTGCTAATGAAGCGTTTTCTGTTTTAGAAATTTTTGTTGTGTCCAAAATAACTGACTTAATTTTCTATTTACGCATTGAATGAGTGAAATCTAAGAGTTTCCGAATTGGTTTTTTTTAATTAGCTCACTCGAAGTTCCTTCACAAATTGATTTCTTAAGAGAAATTAAAATGTTCTTTTTTTTTCCCCTTTTAATTTGAAAGACATCTAATTCGTGTTGTGTACAGATGAAAAAATATTACAAAATATTGAATTCGGTTGCGTAGCTGCAAGAATAATTTCTTCACTTAAGACAGCAACTTTTTAGTTATTTATTAAATAAACTTAAGTTACATTCAACATTTCAGAATTTTTTTGAAGTAGAATCTTTTCGTGAGGAAATGTTTATTTATTAAGCACTCGACAGGAGCTATAAAAGGAGGACTGTCCTCCCTAAAGGAGGATGGTTGGTCACCTTATCCTTACCCACATATAGAAATAGTTTAATTCTGCTCTGTAGTCATAAACATATTTACGAAATGTATAGCTGACGCATGTGTGCAACTTGTATATATTTTATTAAGAAGTAACCATCAAAACCATTTTATTTTCTGACATTAAATTTTTTTCCTTCTTCATTTTAGTTTCAAACTGCTTTCAAGTTAATTTATTTGATTATTTAATTTTGTACTAACAAATTATTTGCTTAAACGTAATTGTATTTTTTAGAGTGTGCAAACCATACATTTTCCAAATGAATTCAGACAATAATCATAAAGTTGTACACTAATCGTACACATTACTCGGGCCAAAGAACCCGACATGGGACAAAGAACAATGATCGTACATATCATTAATCCTCAATCGGCCACAAGGAACATCTTCCATCTATCTGAAAGGGGAAAAAATGTCATTGAAATTATTAAATGAAATTGAGAAAGAAATATATAAATTTAAATACTTTTATTTTTTAAACTAAGGTTAATGTAACTTATATAAAATATTTAATACTTACGCACTTAAATCTAGGAGCACACGTGGAGCAATCAGCATCTTCCATTCTGGTAGCATTTTTTTCGCATTCGTCTCCTGTGGGGAAAAAAAAAAGATACAAAATCATAATTTTCTGGGATCATCTTTTGCAGGATTTTGATTTTTCCAGTTCATGCGTAATATTGAATATATTTAAATACTTTTATTAGTTGATCTTCCCGTAAATTTAAAGTATAATAATTTGATAATAATCACATTATCTCGATAATTTATGTTTATGGTTATTCCTAGCCACGGCATCTTCTCCTATTCGAGTCATAGTCTCTTGAGTGCGGAACCCATGGAGTTTGATAGTCAGTGGGGTTTTTTTTTGGACGATGGGAGGGCAAATAAACATTCAAAAGTATATAGAAAATAAATTTTCAAAACCCCTCCTTAGGTAGTTGTTTGTCACCCATCCGGTATAGTGATTAGCGACACTGACTATTTGCAGTAGGGCCTGGATTTAAATCCTGGAGAAGACATGGATGCTTGTAAATGTATAGTACCTTTGCGGCATGGGGGTACTCTAAAAAGCCGGCGAGCTGTAAGTCCTCTCGTGAGATTGGTGGAAGGGGAAGATAGGTGACAGGCTCCTGACCCTCCCAGGATGTTCTTCCTCTAAATTGGGGTGGAACCAAGCTAAATCGTACTGTCACCTGTATGATGCTCAAGGCTACGGAAAACGACAGGCGTGCATCTAGAAATCCAATCTGTTTCAGGCTCTGGCAACTTTCCTACCTTCCCTTCGGGAAGGACAAGGCAACAACAAGTACTTGCTTTAATATAAAAAGTGGGTGAAATTTTAAGCGCGTAAAATAAGAGAATTGAGGAGACTCATTTTACAACAATTGTCACAACCAGTATTGACAGCAGTAAGAGCGACTACTAAATGCCTCGAAGGGGAACTCTTCATTCCAATTCTTTAAGGAACAAATGGCGTATATTTGTGAAATGATAATGAGAAATGAGTAAATCAAATCATATACACAAGCAAGAAAGTCAACAGTTTACTCGCTAATTCCAAAAACATTGTGCATTACATCGATTTCATAGATATACGTATGATAATATAGTAGAGTCTCGTTAATTCGATCTCGATAATCTGACAGTCCGTAAAACTCGTTCACACCCTTGCAAGTCGGAAAAACTACGTACAGACCCTTAAGGGGAGTTGGAAACCTCTTTCTCTCTCTCTATACTGACAATGTTAAATTGGCTGTTTTCGATATACCTTTTCTCAAAATCTGTTATATGTACATGCTTGAAATTTTTCATGCAATTAAAGTATACCTTTTTCATTATACTGAAATAAGTTTTTATCAAATCTTGAATTTTTTAATAATTTATGAAATATTTTATGAAACATTGCGAAATTTGACCCATTTTTCTCATAAACAATTTGTAAAAAATAAATTTTTGAGATTTTCTACAAAAAGCTCACTTCAGTATATATTAGCCATCATTATAAATATATCACAAAAAATTTACATACTTGTGAACAGTAGTTTCTCAGAAAAGGTACATCGAACATCAAAATTTACATTTTGAGATAAATTGATTTTAAGGTATACAGTGAGGCTCCAGTGTAATGTATCCTAATCGGCTAGTAAATAAAAAAATAAAAGGCTCAATTCCCAATATACGTGTTTTGGTTTATATCAGACGGTCATTTTTTAAGCAAAAACGAAGTACTTTGTTTACATTTTTCGCCATTCAAACGGGCGTAGCCCAGTTTCAACGATTATTTAAAAATAGGTTCTAAGGGCTTCTAATTACCCTAGAGATTAAAGTAAGGTATTTTTAGAAATGTTAAAATCTATACAATTTGAAAATGTAAAAATCTCAAACTGTCACACAAATAAGATTTTGGAATTCCAACTACTCTTAAAGGTTATTTCGCAATACGGAAGACAAGACGTTACGCATTTCTTTAAAAGGAAGTAGCCAGTTTTTGAAAAATCGGCTTCATTAAACTTTCATAAAGTATTTTTTTTAGGTGTGTCTCTCTCTCTGATCAGGTAAATTACTGTATACTTTATATTTATTAATTTTCTTTTTCTTGTAATAAATGCTCTCTTGCTTAAGGGTATTTTGGGACAGTTTATTTTCTGTGGTATTCTCAAGCAAACAAGTGCAGTACAATATTTTTTTAGGTAACGCTCGTACTTATTCTTTTTTAATCCCTTTCTCGATAACCCGGAAGTTTCTCTAACTCGGCCACCCTTCGGGCTACATTAGGCCGAGTTTTCGGGACTCTGCTGTAGTACTGTACATAATTATGTATAAGATTTACAAGAAAGAAAGAAAAATTGAAGTACAAAACAATTCAATAAAATAAAATAAAAATGAAAGTAAGATGTTTTTTTCCCCTTCCATGGAAATTCACTGGTAACACAGTGGTCTATTGATACCTAATTTAGAAACCTTGCCTTGAAAAAGTAAAAAAAAAAAAAAAAAAAAAAAAAATTTTTTAAAAATATAATTTTATTATCTAATTTTAAAAAAATAAAAAAAAAAAAAAAAAAAATAGAAGTGTTTGAAATCTCTAATTTTATTATGAAATTTGATACTAGTTATCAATTAATAAAAAGGAATTTATTTGAATATTCCTTAAGCAAATGGGCAATTAAATTTTGACAATACAAAAAATTTATCATAAATTTGTATAAACTAACGCATTTTAAAGATCGCGTTTTATTTAGAACGAAAATTTAAAAAAAGGGAAAAAATTACACATTCTAATTAAACATGTATTAAAAAATTCTTTGGTTATTCGTATATAGTATAGACTGAATAATCTTTCCTGAATAAATAAAAAGTTCTCATATCGTTTCAAAATTAAATTATTTCGTTTTGTTCGTATACCGTTCGAGTGTTAGTGATGAAATTGTGAGGCTCTAAGTCATTGAGTTAAAGGATCGAATCCTAATTCCAACAGATCTTTGAGAAAATCAAGACTGGAAAATCCAATTGTATTCAAAGTCCTTCATCTACCTCGTTTTTAAAGCATTTAAGGGAATTGTTAAAAATTTACACCCTTTTTATTATTACCGATTACCCAAAAATATAATAACCCTATGCTTTTTTATAAGTTTCACCAAAAAGAAAAAGAAAGTTGTACTTATTATTTATATAAATGAAATTATGTATATAATGGTATCCGTAAATAATGTATAAATGTAACATAATGTATAAATGTATAATCCGTATTGTTACGTAGGTCAGGGTTCGAAGATTTTATACAATCTGTCAGAGACAGCAAGACAGTTCATTAGGAGCGATGAAAATTTATTGTCGAAAAACAATCCTATATTCGCAGAATAAATTTAATAAGGCTTTCACACCTTCTACGGCGTTCAGACACTACTATCAGTGTCTAAAATGCAAGTATGTAAAATATTATTTGCAAGCACTCGCTCGTCCTACACAGCAGCCGAAGTAATAACTAATCGCTGATCGACTCTTCACGGTCAAATCAATACTACTCTTCAACGGTCTAAACAAGACTAACTCAGTTTCGGCGAGTGACTCCTTATGCATACGCTTCAAGGATCTTTCGAGAAAGATCCGCTTGCGTCATAGATCGTGATATTAATAGATTTCTCCCGTAATTTCCAGAAGAATACATAGGGTTGCGAACTCACCAACATGGTCACCAAATCACCAAAATGGTCGCCAAAAATGATACTAACTTGGCTCTTTCGCCCAGATTTCGCTCTTTCCATTGAATAGCCATTGTAATGTAAGGAATATTACAATTTTAACATAAAATAAATACAACATAGACATATATTGACATAGACAATATTGTTATATTAATACAATATAAACGCTTTAAGCATCCAGATATAAATTATTTACACTATTTTTTTCTTTACACAAAATTCACAACAATGTGTATTTTTCTACAAAATTTTTCATGTAGTTATAATTTGCGCATACGTACCAGGCATGGGTAAAATGTCACAGTATCCAGCAAGGAATATTCCGTGACAGCATTCATACATTTGGCACTTCATGAATCCGCACCATTCTCCAGCAGCTGAAATCTTGGAAGACACACAGGTTAGTTAGAAAACACCACTTTTTACGCGAAAATTCTATTATTCCATATGGATACTTTAAAAAATTATTACAAAGTTTTCAAATTTAATCACAAGTACGCTTTTTTAGTCGAATCAAGACAGACTTGTGAGGTGTGAAATGGTCCAGTGTGACACGGCGGAAATGTACCACACTTCGTTACAGAGACAATTTACAGTTAGTGGCTTCTCCAGGTGCATGTGTATTTGAAAAATTAGTATAAGGAGTGTACTTTTTAACATCATTCTGGTTACAAATGCGACATGTGTATCGGGCAAAATACATCTTGCCTTTTCCAACTTCAGTGAAGTTGCTTTTTAAGCATTTGTAGAATTAAGTCGAAAAAAAAGAAAGAAAAAGAAACAGACTATTGGACGTGGAACTGCATGTCACAAAGGGAAGGCACGACTAAGGAAATTCATTTGAGGATGAGACTTCGAGTAATAGCAATACTCCTTTAGGGTGATCATTTAGTACCGAATGGCCGGTCAATTCGGAGAAAAAAGCCTTCGAGATTCATGCTTAGCTTTTATACAATTAAATTTCAATTATTGCCAACGATGCAATGGCTTGATTGGTAGAATACCTTTTTACCACGCGACCGTCGAAGGTTCGAGTAGTGTGCAAACGATTTTTTTGTTTTATTTTTAAATTCATTTATAATTATTTTTACAATTGCATAAATCTATTGAAAAAAGGTTTATTAAATATTAAGTGATATTTTAGATAGTTATTTTGTATTTTGAAAAGTAAAATAATCACTGTAACTATATAAATATAATTATTAATAAAATATAATAAAAATATATGATAATAAATATTAACTGATATTTTATATAACAAATAGTTACAAATAGCTTTATAATATGAAATACAAGGTATTACAAATAAAATATTATAAAAAATGTAAAGTAATATATACAATATATTATAATAATTATTCATAAAAAAGTATTGTACAATAATAAATATAAAAATAATATATATCTTATATTATATATTATAAATTTAATTGTTTTATAATCATATATAATTATTTATTAAGTCTTAACTAAATTTATTTAATTGTAAAAATAATTAAATGAATTTAAAAATGAAACAAAAAAAATCGTTTACACGACTTGAATCTTAGACGGTCGTGTGGTAAACAGGTACTCTACCAATCAAGCCATTGTATCACTGGCGATAAATGAAATTTAACTGTATAAAACCTAAGCATGAATTTCGAAGGCTATTTTCTCCGAATTAAGGTACGATTCAATTGACAAAAATCGGTCAAAAAATCAAATTTAATTTTTTCAGCCTAAATTATTTCTTATACAATTTTCTTTAACCTGACAAAATTTGAAATCTCTAAACTTAAAAAACACAGAATTATGCTAGTTTTTACGTTCGTTTGTATTCACATTCCTATGGCAAATCAAAACTTAAACTTATTTATCTCAGAAAGATAAAATAACTAGTTTGTCTTCATTTAAAATGCTAAGGTGTTTTTCTATTGGGCCTAATACTTTGAATTTTTTTTACATATTACTAATAGTACATGTAACAAAAGTCAGTATGCATTTTCGAATCAAAGCAATACTTATTTTTTTTAAAAATAATTGAACTCAGAATTTGTACATTTTTTTAGGGATTTTCAATAAGTGTTCATAAAAAGAAGTGCTGTACGAATATCAATCACGTTATCGCAAAACCCATACCAATTTTTGTTATACATAGTTTGATGTACTTGTAAACCAAATTTCGTGCATGTACGTAAATTTTTGTAGGAGGAGTAGCATTTTAAAATCATTTCACAAATTTTAAGTTTTTTCCTTAAAAAATTAAATTACTAACTTTTTACGAAATTTTTACATAGTATATACACATAGGACGTTACCAAAAAAATTTTAAAAATCCTTAAATTAAAAAATTTTGCTTAAATCGTACCATGTCCCCTTAACTGACCACATTCGGCACTATTACATCGGAGGTTGAACACCCTAAAGGAGTACTACTAATACACAAAGTCTCGTAACCAAATGAATTTCCTTAGTCGTGCCCTCCCCTTGTCAGATTAAAATTAACAGCCAAGGGACCAAATAATTACGATCTATCGTCTCAGCACAAACAATTTCATCCTTCTCATTAATCAAAATAAATGTTATTTATAATTATTATCAATAATTTTATTTCTCTTTTCTTATTATTTTGTGTATGTCACAATATATATATATATATTTTATATTGATTGATTGTTATTAAATTACATCCATTTTTTTTTCTGACGAAGAGGACTCAGCATTACGAAAATTACAGTACACGTATGTTTGTACACTGATTTAGGATACGTATGTTGGGAAACACTGGTTTAGAGTAAATATTAAGAGGATATCGAAAAATCGAAGAGATTAAAATAACGAAATTTATAAAAATTAAATTTAATATCTACATCCTAATGTGATTTTACAACTTCCGCGATTTTCTTGGTAGTTTGATTAAAGTCAACTGATATCTGTTTTGAAATGTAATGCAATATCCAAAAATAAATTGATTATTACATGATTTTTTCTTTATTTTTTTTTTCAGAATTTTCACATATTTTCTAGTTTTACCTTCTTCTAGATTACACGTATTTTTTGTTGTTGTTGTTGTTGTTGTAAGCCCGAAAGAAATATGTTAAAAAGAATCGGAAAATTAAATTTAAGGAACACATGAAACATATTTGTATCCAGTTACAAATAAAAAATACAGTCGACCCTCTACTTGACGAACCTCTATTTTCTGAATAGTTTTATTTAGCGAACCTTTCCTGGAACCAACCTGGAAACTATATTGAAAGATGAATCTCTATTCAATCAATTTTTTACACATAACGAACTTTTTTTCAGGATTTAGTGATTTTTTAAAATAGAGGTCCGTCTGTATTTAATAATCTAGATATATATTATAAATGCGAAAGTTTTTTTGTGAGGATGTTTGTCCGTCTTTTATGCAAAAACAACTGAACGGATTTTAATGAAACTTTACAGTAATATAGCTTATACATCAGAATAACATAGGCTATAATTTATAAAGATATTGTGTGAAGTGTCCAAAACATAACGATATTTGTCAAGTAAGTTGGAAAAAATTCTGCCATCTGCAAGCATTTCTGTCGTGAGCTGCAAAAAAGGCCACGACAGTATATATCTATATTTTATTTGTGAAGAAACACTTTTTGTTTTTGGCTATGCAAGGCGCTCGCTTCTAATTAATTCCTGCGATCAACATAAGCCAAATTCTTTTTTCGCTATGTTTTTAATTGAATCGCCATTATAATTTAAGAAACGGCGTTGCTTGCGAATATTACAATTTTAACATAAAATAAATACAATATAAAGTAATATTAATGTACTACACTTTCAGATGTGTAAATTATTTACACTATTTTAAGCGTTCATTACACAAAACTTTTAACAATGTGTTACTTTTGCTGAGCAGAGATCAGCTTAAGGAGGTATTTTCAAAAATCGACCCTCAAGAGTTTTACGGGGAGTTATATATATATAAAAAAAAAATCCTTTTTATTTGCTATTAGATCTACATACTTAAAATTTAACGAAGGGGTTTTTTTTCTTTCTTTTTTTTTTTTTTTTGTTCAGATGAGATATGCAAAAAGCTTTTTTTGTTTAATTTTCAATTCACGTAAAATTAACTCATTAAAAACTTCTTTATCCTTCAATCTGTGTTGTTTAATTTTTCAGTTCACCCGTGCGAAGAACGGGTATACCAGCTAGTACACTATAAAAACTTAAAATTTAACTTTTATATGAAACCCCTGAGGTATACTTTCTCATCTTGTAATAAAGTTTTTATGATTATTTATTTAAAAATAAGTAAAAAAAAAATAAAAAAAGTTTTATTGATTTTTTTAAATTTTGGAAAGGATACCGAAACATGCACACTATTAAAAATAAATTATTTCACAGGAAAGAGAGAGTGATATAGAGGAAAAGATATATATAAGAATTATAGAGGAAAATATATAATCCTTTGAAAAAATAATAAAGAGATCAGCAACGGAAAATGACTTAATTTAGAAAATCTGTTGTGTAAAAAATAATTCATTCCAATCTTTATCCCAAACACGTAACATTCCTTTCTTCTTAAATTTCTTTACTTGGTTAGAAATTCCTTAAAACAAAGACATCAAAATTTTAAAGAACATTACATTATGAAGATGATAAATTAACATTTAAAATATAGAATACATATCATATAACTATAATGGTACGTTTTATTCGCTATTGTGCGTTTATATAGTATAATTCGCAAGAAGGGTTGTTCTTCAATGTTTGTCGATTTCACGTTCTAAATTCTAAAATTAAACTTACTTTTGTTAAAATAAGTCACATTTAAGTCATTTAAATTTTATATTTAAAAATTCGGTAAAAAAGGGGTTATGAAATCAGCGCATATTTACAATTCCTTCGATATTTCTCTGATAAAGTATTTAAACATTCCCCTTAATCTATACTCACATAAAACTAGAATTATTAAAAAAACACAGTTGAGTAAAATTTAAAAACAACCCACTATAGTTGTATACTTACTTCTTGAGATTTATACAGCACAACAACAGCTAAGAGAGAATAGAATGGAATCATTATTGTATGCATTAAATGAACTGATTTTGACAAACTTATTCGAATATCGATTTCCCCATTTGAATTTTTTTAGAATCAATTTCCACACTTGTTTACAAAGAAAGAGTAAAAGTCTATTGTTTCACAAGACATATGACTAAGTTTAAGATCATTAGCACGCATATTCTAGAAAGAATTAGATGAAAAATTGTATAACATCATTGAGATCTATTGTTATGATGTCTGTTGCTATACAAAAAAAAGCAGTTCTTGACGAAATATCTTTAAATTAAACTTAGAAATATTCTGAGAAAGCAAAATGAAATTATTGAACTGAGGTAACTAATGTAGAGTAAATAATTTAGGTATAATAATTTTTTCCGAATATAATCTCCAGAAGCCAATTTTTTTTCAACAATATATTTAAAGTATCCGACTACGTTCGGAACCGTGATTTTGCAAAAGCCAATAAATGGATAATATTTAGTGTCACTTGGATTAGAAAATGTACATAAAACTGTTTTAAGAATATTACAATAAAAAATTATTTAAGTACAATATTCTGACAAAAAATAAACATAGAAGGACCCATTTTCAAAATATTCTCCTTTTGTGAAAAATGCTTCTATTATATTAATATTTAGCCTGTATACAGCTCAGACATTTGTACAGAGGCTCAACTAGAATTCTTGAAATATATAACTCAGAATGGGTTTATCCATGTTTTACGACAACAGAGGGGAGCAATTTTAAGAAAAAATCGCGGATAATTATTTCAATGGGTTGTAACTCTGAAAATAATATGAATTTTTCAAAACTCATAGTCGAGCCTCTGTACAGAGGTCTGAGCTATATACAGGCAAAACATTATTATAATAGAAGAATTTTTCACAAAATGAGAATATTTTGAGAGACAATTTTATACATGTATTCTAATCTATGTGAAACTAAATATCACCAAAACTGTCCATTTATGTACTTTTTTAAAATCATGGTTCCGAATGTAGTCGGATACCTTAAGCTAATAAGAGTAAATCTGAAAGTTTTCAAAAAACTACTATGGTAATCGACTTTTACCTACAAATCACTTAAGCAATTGGAAGGTCTTAAATAATCAAAATGAGTTATTTTTACACACATGATGTTGGTATATATATAGAGAGGGTGGTACACTGAATTTGACTGACATATTCAGAGGTGACATCAGCATGGTAGCATGGAGACACCAAATCCTCATAGAACACGATGTCGCATACCACGTTTAGTCGGAGTAATTCGCAAAAACAGTTATGAAAGAATTGGAATGAAAAAAGGGGCTATTAAGAAATACATTTATTTAGACGTAAAGCATGATTTTAATACGAACAATGCATCACAGCTTAAAGACAGAAATGGAACGACATGTGATTGTTACAGGAATTGTTAGGACTTCTAGTTCCACTTCATTTTTTGGTAGGCGAAACCACGAACTGAATTCTTAACTGAAACTTTTACGAAAATGAATTATGGGTTTTTTTCCCATCCAGAATGCAATGGAACACAAGGAGCATCGAACATTTTAAGTAATAATTTAATTGTAACTCCAATTGTAATTTAATTGTAACTCTAATTGTGATTTAATTGTAACTCTAATTGCAATTTAATTGTAATCTCTATGCTTTTATTTAATCATAACTTGTAACTATAAATGTCTATTAAATTTTATACAGTCTAAACAGAGACTGATTATTGCTGAAAAATTGCGATTATACTTTCTTGTTTTCCAGAATTCTAGAAAAACGTGTACTCGGACCCCAAACAATGTCGAATCTAGCTGCGAAGAAAAGGTAAGCTTTTACCTTAATTATTGTTTTAATAACGTCTTCATTGCTAGATGTGACCGCGGTAGCCTAGTGGCCAAGATAACGGACTCGTGGCAGGCATGTCGTGAGTTCGAGCCTAGTGCCACTGAAGACTCGCCGTGTAGGGAGGGGAGTGATGCACGCTAAATCTTTCGAGAATTCAAACGTCATCCTGTTGGTGTTGTGTGTAGTTAAAAGAACGGGGTGCCAGCTCAGATGTCGTTTTCGTCACTTGACCATGGTTCAAAATTGCGAGGTCCGTCACCAAAAGCTCTTGTGTAGCTGAACAGTGCGACGTTAATATTCACTTTCTTACTCACTTACCGTAAAATCTGGCGTATAACGCGCACTTTTAATACAAACAATAAGATGGAAATTTAGGGGTGCACGTTATACGCCGAGTATAAAAGTGAGAGCTTTAAAAATAAAAATAGAGATGATTATAAAAAAATAGACTTCTACATATATCGAAATACTGTTTATTTAAAGGAAATGACATGCCTTATACGGACTCCAGTTGTAGTTCCAGTATACTAATTTTTCTAAAGCTTGGAACAATACCTCGAATAATTGATTTAAAAACATAACAGCGTTACACACGTATATTTCAGGTTTCTTTGTAAAAGAGGTGGTGCTCGTTGTACGGCGAATATGCAAAAACATTAAAAGATATAGCTTGAAAGTATGGGTGTGTGTTATACGGCGGTGCGCGGATTTTCCCGTAATTTATTGATATATATATAATTTAACAGGAATTGTTTGAAAATGCAGCCACGTAGGTCTTAGCACACACGACATCGATGGACGAAGGATTGTCAGACACGTTCAAACAAATCCAGTTGCATTTCTGATATCGAGCTGTGATGAGTTGATCGTATTGTAAACATGCTTTACGTCTAATAAATGTATTTTTTACCTTTTATTGCTCCTTTTCATTCCCTTATACATCACACCCATCAAAAATGTTTTTGCCAATAACTTTGACTATGTTCAAATTCAAAATAATGTTCAAATTCGTAATTCATTCGTTATCGGATTTCAACAATTCAATTCAATTTTGTTTCGTACAAAAAATGGAATAATTAAGGCTCTTACCTGTCAGAAGTTGAGGCGACTACAATGATACGACCAGTCGGA
>BMAV01008100.1:18865-29711 GCA_019973955.1 Trichonephila inaurata madagascariensis | reverse complement strand
CTTACCTGTCAGAAGTTGAGGCGACTACAATGATACGACCAGTCGGAAGGAGAGACAAACGTTTATTTACAACACAAACAAGACAGACAGGAATACTATATACACTTGAAAACAAGTGACTACATCACCGCTGAACTAGAGTTACAACAGACTAAACGTGGTTTGCGACCCCATGTCCTATGTTGATTTGTCGTCCTCATGCTGCCAACTATCACCCTCCTGAATTTGTCAGTCTAATTCGGCAACACCCTGTATATGTAAAAAAAACTCAAAGGAATGACGAAGAGATTAAATTTATTGCATGTCAGAGGAAGCTTAAGTTCTGAAATAAAGAGCCAAGATTATATTAAACCAATATACAGGAGGATTCCCTACCAGACTGACAGACTGGTAAGGGTACAGAGACGACTCAGAATCACATAGGAATGTAGGATTACGAGCTACAGTAGAACGTTGTTTATCCGAATCAATTGGGACCGGACACCATTCGGATACGTGATTGTTCGGGTAACCGAAAACCGAATACGGTCCATGCAGTATGTGAAACCGGACACTACACGATTATTGAAAATCATCCCATGCGGGAAACGTGCTTGAAACAGAAGCAAAATAGGTGCTAAACTGGTCCGGATATTTGAAGCTCCGGATAATAAAAGTTCGGATAAACGACGTTCTACTGCATGGTGAAAAGAAGCAGAAAAAAAAAGAACAGAAATAGTGACCCATAAATGGCACAGAAAAAATTTATTGAAAGTTTGTACTACAACAAGTGCTCGAAATTAAGACCAGAAGTCGTCTGGTAGGTCTGACAGCCATACTGCATGGAATTCCTTACGTTCTGGAAGATTCCTGGCATGTCTCGTATCCTTTCGGCAACTACAAGTATTCGAGTATTTCCTTCAATTGAAGGAACAGGCATCTAATACACCAAACTCTTTATGTGGACCTAGAATAAGAAATTCATACACTTTTTGTAGAGTACAGCCTCTCAATAAAATATTTTCTGTCTCATTAATGTATTGACGTTTTTGTTCTTTTCCTCTGCTTCTTTGCACCATAGCTCAAAACTGCGGCATTTGCGACCCTACATTCCTATGTAATTCCGAGCCGTCTCTGTAACCCCCACACACCCTGCAAGTTTGTCGGTCTTGTAGCGAATTTCCCTGTATATAAAAAAAGACAATTGAGCAAAAACGAAAACTATTATGTTTTGTATAACTGCTTTGATTTAGGGTTGGGGAGTAAAGTTATATTTGCTTTATGCTATCCTAAATATCCCTTTCATCAAAAAAATTATATATATACATAACAATCAAGACAAAATGAAGAATTAAAATTAAAACTAAAAATAACTTGGTCCACCAAAATAAGCATGTGTAAACAGTCAGTAAGCTATTAAATAAAAATCATTTTGACTGAATGTCGTTGCTGGAGAGATTTAATTGTTTGAAGACAGAAATTGTGGCATGTACTCCCCTTTCCGACACATCAAAGTAAAAAAATATTTCCTCATGTGCAAAATATTTCGAGTCTGCAAAGAAATTGTTTAACAATTGAATGCTCAAAATCGTATCAGATTGAAGTTACACATTATACCCCTAATTTTGTGACAGGAAAGTAGAGCGGTGCAAGCACAAGGTATTAATTACCACTACTTCGAACCACTACTATTATTTTTAAATTACCACTACTTCGACTTATATTAAAATGTGCTCTGTGCGTAAAAATTATATAATAAGCCTATAAGAGCAATTTTTTTCATCTTTTCGAAAAGTTGGAAGTGACGCACATAGTTATGCTTTATCTGAAAGTGACACTCTTCCTAAAAAGGGTGGCCACCCCTGCCCTAGCGTGTCAGTGGTAGCGAACGTGTTAAAGAAATGACCATTATTTTAACTTTTGGACAATAGTGTGCTGTTTTTGTTTACCTAGTCCAATGAGGTTAATTCATGTGACGTTATAGTCACGTGATAGTGAAAGCCACGTGATTCTAGCCAATTAATTCAAAAACTCGTGTGACGTCATAGTCACACGATAAAAACTATCTTGTGTTTCCAACTAATCAATCCACGCTCTCCGGTGTTGCCAATTTTTGCTCTTTGCAGAAACTTTCTCTTAAAAAGTACATATGTATACAAAATGCATTTTATTTAAAAGTATAAGCATAAAATTCGGCTTTTTTTAATTTAAAAAAATCTTTTTGAAGAAATTTTTTTCCTTAACATTTAAACATCTTTACCCAACATTTAAACATCTTTACCCAAATATGCAATTTGAAATTTTATCTGAGTTTTACAAATAGAACAAGTACAATTAGTTTAATGTTTGTTTTGTGAATTCAATGGAAAACACGTGTTTGTTTTTATCATGTGACTTCATGAATAAAGCCCATTCGAAGGAGATTAATTCTGATGAGTAGTCATATAAATATGTTTACAAAATGCATTGCGGATGCATGTTAGCAATACGTGCATTTTAGTAAAAAGTTATCTTCAAATTATTTTGCATTCTTACATTACATTTTTTCCCCTTCTTTAGTTTAATATAAAAGTTCCATTCATATCCTTTTACAGTTTTATAAGTTCTACAATCACAATATTTATTTAGCAATAGTTACAATTCTTTTATCAAGAGCAAACTGCGCATTTTCTAATGGAATTTATGCAAGAATTGTAAAGAATGAGATGCACACTAATATTATGATTCAAGTGAATTATTAGATGGGGAACTTTTTTATATACCCGCGTTCCATTTATCTGAAAAGAAAAAGAAAAACACATCGAAATGAATTATTAAAATTGAGGTAAATACACAAATTAAATAGTTTTCTTCTATTAATTTAATTTATCACAACTTATATAAAATGTTTAATACTTACGCATTTAAGGTGTTGTATACAAGTGGTGTAATTATGTTTCTCTATGCCGGTAGCATTACTATCACAGGGTTGATCTTTGGAAATGAAATACAAAATATTATTTTCTGAGAGCACTTTTTTTCAGCATTCTTTTCTCACCCATTTCAGGACAATGTTTAAAAAATTATTTTTGAGTGCATTATTTCAATGTAATTTGTTTTAGGTTTGCATATGGTTTATTTTTGGGCTGTATAAATATAGAATAAATAAAAATTGAAATTTTAAGTATTAAGTAGCATTGATAAAAAAAATTAAATAAATAGCAATGAATTTATTCTGTGTTGTAGTAAAATAATATCAAATCAATTTCTCTAATGAAAAGTTTCTATTGCAAGTGTTTTTTTAATTTTAGTTTTCGATGGTATTCGAATGTTTAATATTTACAAAATTATACAATAGCAGAAATTTCCAAAGTAAAAAAAAATGATTAAATAATAAGATGAAATAAGATTTTGCTCTATGAAATAGCCTAATTTATAATGGGTTGCGTAGATGGTTTGTCGCAGGCGAATGCCCAAATTCGCGAGTTCGACCCCGGCCCAAATTGGTGGATTTTCATGTTGCAGAAAGTTGACGGCGTCCATGTCGTATCATAATGCGCCGTGTTAAAAAGCCCTACAGTGCTTGTTTGTGGCTCGGGTACTCTCGGTAAAATTAATTTCCTAGTTTCCTTTTGCATCGTCAGAACTCAGGTTTCTCCCTCTGGGGAGAAAACTGGGTGTCAAAATTACAATACTGCTATTGGTATTCCCCTTATATGGTGCAGCCCGAAAAAGAGATACCAGCTCTCGGGGAATGTACTATGTTAGCAATGGTAAATACTAATCCACAGCCCCATTAGAAATAAAAAAAAAATAGTGGGGTAATCTTGGCAAATATGGACATGAAAACACTGAACTGAAAATATATTACTTTAAACCACTTTCCATTTTTCCGAAATGAAGATATTTCGAACTTTAGAGTATGATTTTTCTAATGGTATGTGAACAAACCTCTGTGTATGAAGAAGCTCCGGAACCCCAATTTTGCATTTGCCCATATTTGACTAATACTTTAGGTAATAAGGACACAATTTCTGTGTGTGTGGAAATATGGGAAGGTTTCCATTGTAAAAAAGGTTAGAAAAGCTGTCTTCGCTATATTTATCTTTTCCAAATAGAAATGAATTTTTCCACAAATGGTTTGTGTTTGGCAAATCATAAATAAAATCAAACCTTTGTTACAGAACAAATTAAATTATAAAAAAGTTTAAGTTTTTATATATAAACTAGCTCTATGGCCCGACATTGCACGGGCTTTCTCTACTTAGTAAGTAAAAGCTTCAGTAAAATATACTTTTTCGCGCGCGCGCGAAATTTCTTTGCGTTGCACTGGCTATTGCAGTTTAAAGAAATTATGCATATTGTAACGTCGTCAGTCATTAGTACACAAGAAAATTTGTCACAGCCATATTTTAATATTTAAATAGTATTTAATAGCTTCATTAAATAGGCCAAAGCCGGGCGGACAGTCTTTTTCACTCGAGGTCAATCCTTATTCCGCAAGGCACTCGACAATCCCTTGCTTTTCCGGGCTCCTCTCTAGTTTTCTCCATGGTTCTCTGTTTCCATTCCGGGCTCCGTCCGTCTCACTCCAGGGCTCTATCTCCAAGCTTCTTCCCTCTCCGTTCGTTCAAGTCTTTCTCCAGTCTCCTTCTCGTCCGTCTTTTTCTCTCAAAATTCACCCCTTTTAAACACCAGGGGCGGGTCCACCACACGCCCCTCGTTTTCCTCATTGCAGGTCAAAAAAGAAAAAGGTCTGCCCTCGTCTTCCTCATTGGCAGGTCAAAGAAAAGGTCCGCCCTCGTCCCCGGGCCACCCTCGTCTCCCACCCGCGCGGCAAACACAAACACATTCCTCGTCCGTCTGGTATCCAAGGGCACCATAATTCTCATCTATTCATCTCACACCTGGGCCTCACAGCCCCACTCTCTATGCATCGACGTGCATACAGGCCTCGCCTATTCAAGACCCTCACACAGGAATGCCCATTGTCACCGGCACTCCCTAGCCATTGTAATTCCAGACCAGATGTCCGCGCTTGACCGAGGCCAGACAACAAACAATGACCCCATGGCCACCTGCACTTGTCACCCAACAGCTGTTTGGGGATGAATAGATATAGTGACTTCAGAAGAATAGATGGGGTGGGGTTCGCCCCAATCGAAGACGTCACAATATTTTTCAGAATCACAAAAAAATGTTAACACTCACATGTGCATTGATAAAATAAACGTAAAACATGACAAATGAAATTTTGATAAAAGTGTCTATTTTATTTTTTTAACATTTTAAAATGCCTTTAAAAAAAAAAATTAAAGATCATCAGTTTTATCATATTTTACAAAAATAATATATGGTTAATGATGTTTTGCTCATTATTTCACATGTGTGTAATATATATATATATATATATATATATATATATATAAAAGTTTTTCATATTCACAAGAAATATTTTTGTAAAAAGTTGTATGTAAATGAAAAAATGTAATACATAATTATATTATGTTCATTAAAACAGTGAAAAAAATATTTTGAAACTAAAATTACTTTTGTAACTTTAGAGAATGCTTGAAGTATCATAAAAGACATAGAAAATAAGGAGAGCAATTAATAATGAAGCATAATATATAGACATTACTTTTACTTTTTTTTAAACTTGCAGTGAGTGACATTTGATGTTAATATAGTTTTTTCAAACATAAGTTCCTTAATTAAATTAAAAAATGGTAACAAACAAAAATAATAGTCCAACAGCATATATAGAAAGGAAAATCGTTCATTGTGTCCTTGGACCTTAATGGACTTCTAATCCAAAGGTCGTGGGTTCGAAACATATACAGGGTGGTCCCGAATTCATGGTACAAATTTTGAAGGTAGATTCAGGACTTTGTAACTATCATTTATCGTATAGGAATGCATGGGTGCAAGTGATGTGGTGAGAACGCAAACAAGGTAATGAAAGAAAAGAGAAAAAAATGAAGCTATCGGTTGGTTGCGTTGCATGTAGGGGGCAGTAGATATCTAGTCGCCGTTCGACATGATGTGTCTCAGTAGGGAAAAGCACCATTCGCAATTGTGCTAACTTCTACATCTGGAGACTTTATGTATGCCGAAAATGCTGTAATACATTACATGCACGATCGTTCAAATGGCAGAGCTGCGCTACGAATGTATTACGAGCAGTTTTCTTACCAACGAACAGAATTTTTCAGTCGTTACATCGTCAACTTCGGAAATCGGTTTGATCCACGTCACCAAATCTGATAATGGTCCACAAAGAGCTGAACGCAGTCCAACCCTGGAAGAAAGCATCTTGAACATTGTGGCTGATAGACCCAAGACAAGTACAATAGCTGTTGCTCATCACGTAAATGTGAATCATCAGACCTTTTCCAGAGTGTTGAACGAAAATCACTTACACCCCTTCCATTTTCAGCGAGCACACAGCTTTGAATCCGGCAGACTATCCTCTCCGCCTAAACTTATGTCTGTGGGTGGTACAGCAATTTGCGTTGCAGCCGGACTTCATAGCTCATGTGATGAGGTGATGTTAACCATGAGGGGGTCTTTAATGCGCCCACAATTTCCATGTGTGGGCAACCGAGAATCCACATGGAACGCGCCCACATGCAAACTAATGCTATCTAAATTTAAAAAGAAAAATATCAACCTAGACAAATTATTTCAAAAGATCACCCATTGAGTTATGATTCCAAAATGGTACAATATTTGCAATTTATCTCTCCATAGCAATCATTGCCACTTTTTTTTACAAATTGACTTCATTTCAAAAAATTCGGTCTTCAGTGCGTAACTAAAATCAAGCAGTAAATTTAAAAATAAATTATAATACATTTTTGTGACATTTTATTGAAGTAAATGTTCCGAGCACTTGCCTTGTACCTGGATGCAAGTTTTAGACCTTTTTACAAGAGATCGCTTAATGAGTCAGGAATAACTGTTAAATCTATTTCTTCTGCTGCTTCTGCAGTCCTTTGGCACAAAGTCCGGTTACATTTTCAATTAGTTTAAAATAACATTTTTCATCTATGCTGCTCCATTTAAAAAAATGGAAAATGGTTTTAAATCTGGGGAACAAACTGGCTATGAAATTGAACCATGACATCCAATTTATCTTCCCGGATATCTTATGTCCAAATACTCCAGCACATGATGGCCCCATAATACATAAAAATTTTTATAAATACTGTTTTGAACATGATTTTCTAGCAAACTTTCTTTTTATAAACATATTTCTAAAAAAAAGGAAATATAATAAATTATTATTAATTTACATTCTTCGCTTTACAGTTTTACTAATACTTCCTTTTTTTTCTAGTTTAAAACATGTTATACAGATGGCATCATAGCAATAGATTGTTTCATAACTGTCTTTTCAACTCAGAAAACACTTCCTTCTGTAGTTTCCTGCTTCCATTTTTTGATCTCATGATTTAAAAATTTTAGGTAAGTTTATGAATTATTATTTGCTTGTTTTAATAATATCTAGTTTTCCATTTTTGTAATATTCCTTATTTACAAAACAACTGTAAATTTAGAGTTATGTTTCAGATTTTGTCGTGATTCCGTAAATGTCCATAATTCTGAAGATGTTTGTCAAATAAGGTCCATTATAAATTTATCAACTTCCACCCACACAAAATTTGACAAATTTGTAGAGTAGTGCAGAGTGCACTGAGAATTGTACCGCGTGCCATATGTGACACGCGTGACATAAGTTGCCGACCCATGCTCTAAACACTATGGGGTGTCACCAATCATTCATGGCATGTAAGTGGTGCTGCCCTTCACTAGGAACGGGGATCCGGTTGCCCGAAGAGTAGCGTAGGCGGGGAATCCGTGTGCCTGAAGTGAATCATCAACGAGCAGTGACGTCATCACAACAGGCAAGTACAGAAGTCCAAAAAACGGCATCCAAGGCAATAAAAGGCAGGCAGTGACCCTCTGATAGCATATCCTGCGTCAGGAACAGCAGCATCAAGGGCATGAAGCGACTGTCGGTAGCAGATCCATCAGCAACGTTAAAGACAGGCAGGCAGCGACATCCGGTAGCAGATCCAACTGCAAAAACAGGCAGTGACATCCAGTAGCAGTCCAGAAGCAGCAAAGGCTGGGTAGTCCAGGGTCACCATTATGTGGCTACAGGCTCAACTCCGGGAGGAGTATGTGGGAAATATTAATCAACATACTCAGCTAAAGCACGCACCCAAGTTGGGCAAGCTAAGCTATTTTATTTGAACTTGTATCAACATATATACGAGGGCTATTCAATAAGTAACAAGACTAAAATTATAAAAAAAATACCTTTAATCGTCATCATTTACATGATATTTTTCAAAATAACTTCCGTTTCACGTAATGCATTTATCCCAACGTTCTGTCCACTTCTTAAAAACATGTCAAAGTCCGTTTTGTGAGAGTTTTATCAGGACTGTATGGAGGGTGTGGTAAAATGTCTATGTTGTTCTGCTGTGAAACATCCAGTACGCAACGAGCAAAATGTGGTCGGGCCTTGTCATGGTGCAATAGGAAGCCATTTCGGAGCAATGGACGTTTCCTTTTAACGTGCTGTATCATTGCTCGCAGGGCATTCGAGTAGTACGATCCGTTTACGGTAGTACCGGGTTCGACAGCGTGTAGTTACACAATTCCTTCATAATAAAAAAAAATTACGGTCATAACTTTACCAGCCAATTTCAGTTTTTGCTTTCTTGGGAGTAGGTGAAGAGGGATGTTTTCGTTCACTGCTTTGTTGTTTTATGTTTGGATCAGTGACACAACCAAGCTTTGTCTGCTGTGACGAAGCGTTTTAAGATACTATCGTCTTCTTGTTTCAGTCTTTAATCATATTGTATCATATCAAAGGTCTCCGACGTTGATTTTTGCAGATTTTTGCTTCCATTTCGAGAACTGGCTTCGTCTCGTAGGCGCCCGCAAATACGCTTCGGTTTGAGCTCGTAATACTCAAGAACATGAGTCTGTACACGTCATCTATCGGTAGCTTTTGTTAATACAGACAACAAACTTTTCTTATGCCACAGAAATTAACATTCCGGTGAGTGGTTTCGCAGCAGTAAAATTAGTCTTATTACTTATTGAACAGCCTACGTACAATGTACAGGGAAAAAATTAGTGATTATTTACAATATACAAACTATTTACAGCAGAGATAGTGAATGGCAGCTCCGCCTATATGCCATGAATGAGTGGTGACGCCACAACTATTCAGTACTCGTATGAATTTATTCCTTGGCGAATCCAAGCTGTACTGCATGCTAAAGGCGATCTTACACCATACTAATAGAGGATTCTTTATAAATCTAAGGTGTTTCTATTACTTTGATAAAACTACCTGTATATGACATAATGTAAGGTTATTAACACACACTTTCTAGAAATAATTAGAGAAATTAATTCTATGGTGTCATCGGATTTGAGTCTATTGTTACAAAAGTAGTACTTGACGAAATGTCCTGCAATTAAATTTAGAAATATTCTGTGAGCAAACAAATAAATTATTAACCTGGTACAACTTAAGCAAATACATAATTTAGATATATAATATTCTCCCGAGCACACACACACAATTTCCTGAAGCCAGATTTTTTTTTTTCAAAAATAAAACCTGCATATAAAGACAAGTATGTCTAAATTTCGAAATGAGGTTAAGTCAAGTTTTCACACACACACACAAACATTACTAAGGTAGTCAATATTATCTTCAATTAACAAAAGCATTTAAAAGTTCTTAAATATTTAAATTAAGTTACTTATCCCTGACGGGATATTTTACACATACGATGTGTGTGTGTGTATGCACTGGTATGTTCAAACTTAAGAGAATTTTTAGATTTTGTCGATTATCTCTAAAACTATTAGACAGATTTTAATAAAATGTTGTACGTATACAGGACATATAATGCAAAAAAATAATCATTCAACAATTAAAATATACACGCGTAATTATGCGTAACACTCGTCGAAGTCGGAAGGTATGAAACAGCAATTTTTTGAAGAATATAACCATAAAAGATAAACAGGCCTCCCCATGTTTTTCGGTTTCGGGCAGACCCCTGCTTACCTAATATTAATTTTTTACAAATTTATCAATTTAAATGTTTGTTTGATAGCTGGTGCTATTACTTTAAAAGAATTAAATTTCTAACTATAATGAAGTATAGCGTTTAAAACTTAAGAAGCGCGTGTTAAGGAATTAAAATTAAAATCCAATTAATACATAAAATGACTGAACAACAAACAAATGCTTTTAATGAGGGGGATGGATCTGGCGCTTCTCAATAACAAATTTTCAACACTAATATCAATCTAGTTAGGTTTAACCCTAAATCTCTTTTTGTTAGTAAGTTCCAAGTTCTTTTTTTTCCCATTTTTTTTTTTTTGTTTTTTTTGAGATAGGCAAACTCAGTGAAATTCCCTCTCACTAGAAAAATCAATGAAAAACTTTCTCAATATATTCTATAATTCGTGACAAATATCAGGTATGTCTATTTAAGACGAAAATTGCTGACATCCGTTTCTAAACTTCATTTTAAGATCTTCGTTAGGACCCATTCTGATCAGTTCCTATTGTAATATGACATTTTTTTTAAAGTGACTATACATATATAAAATCTCTCACTCTCTCTCTCTCATTGTCTACTGCTGTATTACTATAAAAAAAGCAATCTCAAACCTAGTTTCAAAATCTGAGTAAGGGCATTTAAATGTTGAACATAGATTAAAATGTCCTGACAGACTGTCTGTGTCAAATTGAGAAAATTCGCGACGTCCAACCTTATACTTCTTCAGCTTAATTTTGGAAAGAAATTCTGAAATGGTCCTTGTCTTGATAAAATTTATGCTG
>BMAV01008099.1:0-76334 GCA_019973955.1 Trichonephila inaurata madagascariensis | reverse complement strand
AAAGACTATTATTTAAATACGAAGGTAAATTACATTATTTTTACAAATACATAACATAAATATCATCAGTTCATAATAATTAAAAAATTAATTAAATTTTTAATTAGAAACATTTGCGAATATGAACACCCTTTTTTTATTTTTGTTCAAAACTAAAGATAAAAATTCTTCTGATATTTTAAGTTTAGTAAACGTCCGTTTTAAGGTCAACAACTATACTACCGTTTTTACATGGTCCTAAAGATTCAAGAATAGGGGAGTGTAGAGAACAGGGGATTCCTTTTGTCAAGAATAGGGGAGTGTTTCACAAATACTAGAAAAACTATCCTATTCAACTAAGGATTTATTTTTCTTTTATTTTTGCTGCTTCGCTACTAAATTTCACTTCTTGTCTTGAATTAAAGAACCATCAGTTTTGAAATCTTTTTTTTTTACCAATCATTTCATTGTAAAAGATCTACATTTTTAATTAAATACCTTCAACTAGAGTACGAAATAAGAAATATTACGACTTTTGTTCAATGATTAATATATAAAAATACTAGCCGTTATTCGCCTCCTTTGCAGGTGAATAATGGCTAATATTTGAACTGATTCACTGAATTTGTTTCACTTGTTTAAAAAAAGTCCTCTGTTTATAACAAATGAAATCTATACTTTTTTTCTATATTTATTACAATTGAAACGAAATGCTATAATTTTCACACCAATTTTAAAAAAATTTACGAAGTTTGTAATCCTTTTTTTGTATAACTATGTGTTACTTAGAAAAAGCCACAACATTTTAAACTTTCCTATCTGCAAAAAATAAGAAAAAAAAAAATTAAAAAAAATTCAAATGTACCCATTTAAATCCTCAATACTCTTATCCTTATGAGAAAATAAATAATTTTAAAGGGTCATAGAAAGTCAATTCTTGAACACTCAAAAACTCTCTAAAATAAAATTCAAGTAATGATCACACACAGCACATATAATTTTCACAATATAGCCAATTAAAAACACATAAAAGCTATTTATTTGATCCCTTACATATTTTTCAAAAAATTGAAATATTTTCAAAAAATAAATTGACTGATTTGAATATAGCTAATTGCATTATAAAACATTTTAATTTCATATGAATTTCATTAAATTTATCAATAATTTGATTTCATGTAATTATTCCATTTAACAAATGATTAGAAATTTGTATTGTTTTCAACACAGCAATTATAAATCAAATAATAAATAGGTTGTTTTTCGATGTAATGTATTTACGAAATTAAACCAATACTTAAATTAAGCCTGATTAAATTCATTTTAGTACTTCATATTTCAGAAAATAATGTAGGCAAATGCAGATTCTTCCTCCATAATGTATATGTACAATATATGTAGAGAGAGAAGAGAGAGAGAGAGACCTTTATTTTTTTAACCTTGCTTTTTAAATTAGTATTAATGATACATAATTCAGTCTTACATTTTGGTATAAATACTGTCATAGAAAGAAATTTTTAGGTATACGAATTTTCTTTTTTCATATTTTATATAAAAATGACACCTTTAAATTAAAGGATGTTTCACTGAGAACGTGATGACTACTGGCCATTTTCTAATTCTATGAATATTAAAACTAAACTCAGTGGCGCAACAGCCCATGAGGGTCAAAAACCTACTGTGCCCATATGTATAATTTATTATGTTATAGAAGAACGGGGAAGTTTTTGCTTGAACAATAGAGAAGGGTCGCTTTATCTTAGAGGTCAAATGCGACGCAGTACCCGTTTGCAATATAGGGACGTTTCTTCCGCCGAAGAGGCAGCTAATTGTTTAACCCCTCCCCAACGGCTTTTCATCGTATTTTTAGCAGCGACAATAATAAATCAGGAATAGGGGAGTGGTTCAAATACTTGAAAACTGTGAATTTCTTTTTCTTCGTGTCTTAAACCATAGGTGTAAATTATGACCGTTTAAGGACAACATTGCAAAAATAAAATAATAAAAATTGCTGGGCTACACATGCAATATTTTTTCAACATATTGAAATAAAAATTAACTCTATATAATTTTACTAAAATAAATTAACTTCTTTTTTATAATTTTTTTTAAAATTTGAATTAGATATATATGGGTACACATATTTATTTTAAATGTGTTTCGTTCTTAGTTTGGATTTTATAAAGAGCGAAAAATCCAATTAATGAAATGGATGAATTTGCTTTTGTTAAACAAGCAAATCGATGTCGGGGTCAATAGACGAGCTTTCAAAAATTAAATAGCATTGATTTTAATAATAAAATTGTTGTAGCTTTTGGAAAAAAAGCTATAAAATTTTTGTTAGCCCCAAAATTTCGATTAGAGAGATAACTGCATTTTTTAAGAATAACATTAAAACTGCGTTTGTATTTGAGTAAATAAATTTTGAAAACGAAAGGCAAGGGATTATAACATTTGAATTTGAATTATTTTCTTCCTATAGTGAATGTGGTATGGCAGTTAAAAAGAATTATATAGTATCTTGCTATTCTGTCTTTTCCTCTGAAACAATTTACAGAGATAACATTTCGAATAATTAAATATTGATTAAAAATAAACTATTGATGATATAAACTATTTTTATATATATTTAAATAATTAAAAAAAGAGTACAATTGTACTAATTTTAATAAAATTTTAGAAATTATATATCACACTAATGTGTACTTTTTGTGGAAGTTTTTAAGAAAAAATAGAAAGTTATAGAAATTTTAGAAATATTCCTAAAATTTCAGTTAAAGATAGCTACATTTTAAGAATAACATTAAAACCGCATTTGTATTAGAAGAAATAAATTTTGAAAAATGGAATGCAAGTTATAATATTTGAATTTGACTCTTTTCTCCCTATAGTGAATGTGTGGGAGTGGTGTGGCAGTTAGAAGAATGATATACCACTCTCTGTTATCGTCACCTTTACCAATTTACAGAGATAACTTTTCCAATCATTAAATATTGACTAAAAATTTTTTAATTTGAAACAAGTCTGAAAAATGTAAATAAAAATTATTCAAGAAAGTAGTTAATTTTAGGATTGCAATAGTAAATTAGATGATCAAGTGTATCCTGTAAAAAATAGACATAATTTGATATTAAAGAAAAATAAAACTATTTAGGAAAAAATTGAGTGCCAGTGATAAAAATATTCTTTTTTTTTAAAAAACATGTCTTCAAAATAATCAAAAAATGCTTATAAAAATCGATAATCCTTGCATAATTCAATTCAAGTGAATTATTGAAGGACAACCAACTAAGAAGGCTGCGTAAAAAAAATTATATTAATCTTTCACATAAAACCAAATTAAAAAAATGAATAAAGTTTATAAATTTTACTGAAATAAAATTTTCAGTAAATATATATATATTGATATTTTAAAACCATATTTATAAATCAAATATTGATTTTTACCTTAAAATTATTATATAAAATTATCAAAAATAGTTTTATTGTAAAACAACACATAAAAAATAATATATAAAATGTATAAGATAATAAATAAAAATGTAATAAATAAAGAAGATAAAAGAGAAAACTTTTTTAAAATTAAACTTTTTTCATATTCAATAGTATTTTCTCAAATTTCTATAATTTTAATTTCATATTTAAGAAACAAGAATTCTAAATTTAAAAAGAAAATATCAACTGTTCCAAAAGAAAAATTGAAATTTTACGTATAAAAAGAATTATAAATGTAAAAGAACTGTTTTATGAGCGTTCACAGGTACAAATTTCTTCTATTTTAATCTCTTCATTTACACTAAAAATTATTACTCTAAAAACCTATGAAAATTTGTTAGCATTCAAAATAAGCCCAAAACTGAAATTAAAAATTCCTTTTTTTATGTATTCTCTCTTTAAAAATGTAATTATATTTTGGACTATATTATGTTGCGGAAGAACCGCATTCCACCATTTTTTCTTCGACCCTTCTTACTGTAGGTTACTCTAAATCTGTGACGTAGCCAGATTTATTGTGACGACAGCCACATTTGAATGATACTCTCTCGCTCTGTTTGGTGATCTTGGCGTACTTGAACTGGGTTAAAAACTCGATTACTGAAGAGAGTTCTATGATTCTTATTCCCTTTTTCCCAATTTCGGTCGAGCATTAATAATTTTTTTAACCTTACCTGTTTCTGCACAGCTTCCGGTGAAAGAAGTTTCAGTAAATTAAAAATTACTTGAGAAATAATATGACACAAGAAAGGCTTTCAGATTTGGCCATAATCTCAATTGAATCCGAAATCTCAGAAAAAATTGATTTAACCGAAACTATTAACAAATTTGCTTCTCAGAAAGCCTGAAAAGTTATTTTATAGTTACAGTAAAATCCGGCGTATAACGTGCCACTACTTATATTCGTCGTATAACACGCACATCCTTTCTTTACGAAGACACGTGAAATGCATGTGTACAATGATCTTATGTTTTGAAGTCCTTTATTCGAGTATTATTCCAATCTTTAGTAAAAAATAGTGTATTTTCAGAATTACAACCCTTTAAGTTCATAAGGAATGTTATTTTTTTTCACAGAAACAGTATTTCGATACATGCAAAAATCTGATCTTTTTCTATGCTCATCTTTGAATTATTTTTTACTGTTATTCCTCTCAATCATTTTACTATTATTTCACTTCTGCACTGTAGAATTTTTTCAAAAACTAAAGTCAATGCCGCAACAGCCCATAGGGGGTCTAGGCCTACTGTACATTCTCAGTTTTCATGACCTTAAGCACTAAAGTGCATGAGCAGATGTACCAATCAGGTGGTCAATCTGACCTAAAAACCCTCAGTGTTTAGTTCCCAAGCAAGCTTGGTACTAAATTATCTACCCACTGAAGGGATGAAAGGTTGAGTCGACCTTCCCCACCCTGGAGTTTGAAACCACGATGCGCTACAACTTTTATCAAAAACTACTACTTAAAAGTGTATTTTTATAGAATTTTTAAATAAAATCTCTATTGAAAAGTATTTTGTTCAGAATGAGTAACATGATCTGAAGAGCTGGCTCAATACATTCAATTTTAGCCCATCCAAAACAATCGGTAAGATTCTTGCTAATTCACCCAAAGACTTGAAACAAACTGCTCAGCATCAAGTTTTGACTGATTTAAGAAGTGAATCTTGACATTACATCCTTCTTTCACATTTCAGTAGGTATATTCCAACAGACGCTATTTCACTGATTTGAGATACTTCTGCACTGTGCAAGTAACAATTTATTCCTTTATACCTGTACAAATCTTTTAAACTTATATTTGAATAATATTTTAATAATTTGTGAGTAAAATATTTTGTCATTAAAAAATCCTATTTTTCACCAGTTACAATCCCCGCTAGGATTTTTTAAAAAATTCAAATCGTCCTTCTTTTTCTGATCTGCCTTTTAGAATTAACAGACCAATATAAATTGATGTTTTGAGAACCAATGGAGACAATATGTTTACTATAGTTGTTAAAAAATGCTTTTACTTTCTTAATCTGAGCTTAAATGATGAAGCATTATTTTGTTGTCACAATTTTTAGTATAAAAGATGCAGTTTGAAATCCATTTTAAGAGATTTAGCAATGTTTGCTTTAAAGCTTACAGTCACCCATAAGTAATGCCACTATGGAAAGGGCATTTTCCAGAGTGACGTCGACAAAGACAAAATTAAGGTATCGAATGCCTTCGAACTGTTAGATTCAATTCTCAGAATCAAAATGATTTTGAAGAAAAGAGGGACTTACTGCATTGATTTCACTCCATCGCCACAAATGCTGAAATATACTTAAGAAATCTATAAAAAGACATACAGCAGATCACGATGCTGAACAGAAAGAATTTGAGTGTATCTTAAATGAATTAAATACTAGTGCCATTTTAATGTATTTTTGAAACAGTTTTACAAAATTAAGAAATGATATTTTATTTTGAAAATGAAAATCGATTCGGATCCTTTTTCTCCTCCTTCGTGCTCTTTTCTATAAATATCTGGCAATTCTGGTTCTGGCGTCCACTTTTAAGTTTCCTTTGTTCTGTCACTGAAGTTTGTAGGTTAAATTTAAAAATTAAACTGACTTCTAAATTTATTCTTTGTAAGGTAAGTCTAAATCTGGTAATTTCTGTTATATATGTTTCTTTTTATATTGCCATGTTTCTTTGTCGTTCTGCTACTTATTTACTTTTCAATAACATTTATTAACACTGACGTGTCTGACAATCACTGATGGATATGCGATAAATTTCAATTTTTTTCTGGTTATATCTGGAAAAAGAAAAAAAAATGTCATGTCTAATTACCTATAATACATCAAACTATTCAATTATTATTTTAGAAATAAAACAATGAAGCATGCGAAAAGTAATTTTTTTTATGACTCGTATTCAAATATTGAAACAATGTCAAATTCGTTTGCTAAAATTTTAAATATGTGTTGTTGCCTCCTTGGTGATTTAGAGCTTGACGATCGCCACCCTCTGACCTTTTTTTCGCCAAAGGAAAGGTCTTCCTTACTGCATTTAAGTTGAAAAGGAAAGTAGGAGTTATTTATTTATACATTCGATTTTTGAATAGTTTGTGTAGACAAAAGAAATCGATGTATTCTGTTAATCTTAAGTTAGATTTGAATTATTTTCAAGTATATAGCTGATTGAGAAGTTAGTTATCAATCGATTATATATATTTTTATTAACAAATTAATTCAAAGCAAGTGAGAGCTACAAATGTATTGGGTAAAAAGTTTAAATCGTTTAGTGAACGTAATTCTTCATTTTAATTTTTATTTCTGCTGTTTTGGCCCTTTTTTTGCCGTCTTTTTCTTTATTTTTCTCCTCCTACCTTTGCTTTTCTTTTTCACATTTTCATGCATTGTCATCCACTTCTGAGCTTATGGTCTAAGTTTCAATCTCTTAGCTCATCTCAAGTTAGTTTAAAAATCAATTGCAAAATTCACCTGACATACAAGAAAGTTTTGTTAATACAAACATGGTAAAAATTACAGAAATATAGCTTGTGGTCAAAATAATTTAAAAAATCAATAAAAGCAAAATATAACTTTTTTTACTATTTAATTTTATTACTTTATTTTATTATATATTATAATAATCTTATATAATGATATTACCAATTTTGTTAAAATCTGGTAAAATCCCAGATTCTGCGATTTTCGGTGATTTTGAATCCTTACATGAATGAACGGGTTTGGCTTTAGAATGGTGGCAAGCAGAGAAATATAGAAACAAAGACCGCGGCCAATTCAGTGCCTAAGGCACTTGCAAATCAGGGGTTGCCTTTTGTGAGTTACCTAGAAAGTTGGTATTGCTGCATAAGTACCGTATAAAGATCCTTTTGGTTTGTCAACTTTTAGGTGAATTTGGTAAATTTTGGTTACCATTCTTCCATAGAAAGTAATGCTGGTCTTCTTCCAATCACATTACTTCTTAAAATCTATGAACGTAAGGAATCTCTTGTAGAGAACTTTCTAGCAATTCTAAAATATAGTCTTTTGGAGGGTGTAGATCCTTCTTTACTCTTTTTGGTTTTCAAAGAATTAATCTTCAAAATCTATCATTTTCTGTGTACTTAATTTTATTTTTATTATTAAATGGATTAAATTATATTTCTTAAGGAAGTATCATAAAAAATCTGGTATATAATACACACTTTTAACACAAAAAAATAAGACTAAAAATTCATTGGTAATGTTATACTAAAATAAAAAATGATAGCTTTAAAAAATAAGGAAAAGATTTAGAGCATAAAAAAAAAATTATTCTTCTACATCTTAATACATGTATTTAAAGGAAATAATATTTTAGAACTTAAAAGGGTTGCTCTAGAAGTATACTCCTGGGCTTGGGAATCCATTTCTGTAAGTAATAAGTAAAAGAAAAATTTACAGATTGCTATTGAAACGCATTGCTTTTTTAATGCTTGAATAAACATATATATGTATATAAGTTATAAAACAGTATGGGGAAAGCGTAGATATATATTTACGGGACTCCTTACTCTCCTTTGGTTTTTCACTGTTATGCAAAACTGGGCAATTTTCTCATTCACTCTCGAGCCCAAAAATGTTTCCACTTAAAAACTAACTGATAAGAACATTTTAATTTCATAGTTTTTCCTTCCTCCTCTGTAATTGTTACAAATTTTGTGTAATGAACGCTTAAAATAGAGTAAATTTATATCAGGAAGTGTAATACATTAATATTACTTTTTGTTGTATTTATCTCATATTAAAATTTTGCCACCACCTCTCCCCTTTCTTCTAAATCAAGTTTTATTATTATGAAATAAAAAAATAGTGGATTACACTGATGAACAGAATAAATTAAAAGCGCAGAGAGCAAAGACTGAGGCATTTCATAGACAAAGCAAAAAGGGATAAAAAGATAGATGAATGCTGTCACAGGCTTTTTTTGCAAATCTCGAATTTTTTTTCTACTTTTAACAATTGTCGCTATATTTTGAAAGCTTCAAAAAAAAATATCTTTATTAATTATAGTCTGTGTTATTCTGATTTATAAGCTATATTATTGTAAAGTCGCAAGATTTATAATATATATATTAGGATTTCAGTTCAACTCGAATGTCTTTAAACATGACAAAAATCATTTAAAGTTTTGACCCAAGTTGCTAAAAAATCTAAACCAATGCGGCTGTAGCTGTAATTTAAATAATTAGTTTCAGTCAATTTTATAATTAATTATAATTAAATTATTGTATTTTTACCAAAACAATTGTGTATATAAAATTTTAGCTCAATTGGAGCACTTTAAAATGTATTTTAATAATCCATTGAAATTCCACCAAGATAAATATATAGAGAGAGGTGAACTAATAGTAGGAATCTGAAAATGCAGCTTGAAAGGAGCACATTATACAGCAGCATGTTATATGCCTAATTTTATGGGCTTTTCTTTATTAATTTATGGAATTTTTGGTACATCCTTTATTGCAGGGTATAAGTTGATTTGCTACTTATGAATTATACTAGAACCCAATGGTATTGTTTGTGAAAAGCAAGATTATACTGTCAATATAGATGCATTGAAACAGTTTTTCACTATTCACCGATGGCTGCATTTAGCAACATCTTTTAGTTTGACTAATTGGTACATAGTGTAATACATGGGCAGTACAGTGAATTTTTTCTTCATATGTACAGTTATAAATATTTTTTTTATTCTGCCTGTATTTAATTTATATTTTTACTGTTTATTTATTATATGAATCATTTACCAGGTTCGGGGCAAGGCTGTCTCAGCCCTGTCCTTCAGGTTGTCTCAGCTGATAAATTGAGTACTGGGCTTGCTTGGGAACTTAACACCGAAGGTTTTCGCTAGACTGACCACCTGATCGATATCTGCTAAGCGCACCTCAGGCCCAAGGTCGCATATACTGAGTTGGGCACAGTAGGCCTTGTCTCATGGGATGTCATGCCACTGAGTTACACGAATCATTTAAAAAAAATTATACTTAATTTTAACCCTCTTTGGGTTGAATGTCCTAAATGTGAGCCAGTGCAAAACACCACCAGAGGCAAATGATTCAAATGGGACAGCCGCTCTTTTCTTCTCCTGTGAAATTTAACGACCGAAATTTCCACCAGGCATTTGGAATTTTTAAGTTAAGTTTTTTGGCAATAGATGGCATTCTATGTCCATAAGATTTGAGATACATGGAGATCTGACCTAGTCAAAATGATAGAAATATTATTCGTTTTATAAACATAAGGGGAAGGGAATGTTTTTGAATTGAGTGTTTACAAGTGTTTTGAAATCAACATGTGGTTTTTGTTTATAGTGAGGGATGAGATTTATTTTTTGCTAAAAGCATTTGATTTGGGTTTGCAGTCTAGTTTTTAATGGATAATTAGATCTGGTAGTAAAATTTTTCTTTTTTTTCCCCTTACTTTTTTACAAGATCGACTTTTACAAATGCTGACAAAATTCTTAAAAACTTGTACTTAAACAGAAAGTGGCTGAAGTAAAAAAGGAATATTTATATGAAATATATAAAGCATATGCTGTTTGTATAATATACAAAAAAAAACAAAAAAACTGAACAACTCGTTTATATTTCGGTATTTTTATGGATATAGGCTTAGCAACACAAAACACTCCGGCCTGCGAGTGACACTCGCGCCGAAAACCTCCGGCCCTGGTGGTATGCATGCGTTTGCATCCTCCATCCCAAAAGGGTTAATGCACTTTGTTTTTAATGATGAATATTTAGAGAAAGTTTTTGGAATAAAATATTTTGTCTTTATATTTTTCATATTACAGATCTTCATAATATATGGAAAATAAACCTATTTCTATTTCCATGTCTTATACCGGATTAAGAACTTTTTGCATTTCATTTTTTATCTTTTTGAAATTTCAAAACCCGATTCAATCATGTGGCAAGCCCTTATCTTCTAAAGTGCAACATAACCTGATGATAGGGATGAAGATCTCATCAGAGATCATGAGCCTGATTATCACTCAACCCATTTTTTTCCATCTTCCACTGGTAGAAGATGATGGAAGGAAGGACTACTTTCCTAGCATTTTGAAGTAAATATTTTTTCTTTCATACCAATGTTTTGCTTAGCTGTTTTTGAGGTGTCCTTATTTTAAAGCTTTCTTGTACATTTACTGAATCCTGTAAGTAGTTTTATTGAGAAAGAATTTGCAAAAGGCTATGAAAAAAGTATTTTTGACATTAATTGTCAACTTCAAAATCCATACAAAATAAAAAATCTCAAAGAAATTATGTATTAGATTAGAAAAATGAAACTGTTATATATATTTAAGTATGGAGAATTTCAAACTTCTAAGTATCAACTCGCGAAAAAAAAATTCAATGTGTTTTGTACAAAATATATTTTTTCTGAAATTTTCAAATAGAGAAAGGGATTGCTAAAAATGTTTGAAAATAATTGACAGAGAGTGTTTGTGTGTGAGTTGTATATTCATAAAATTATTTTGACCTAAATTAATGATATATTTTTAAATTTTGACTTAAATTTATTGATCAAATGGAATAAACAACCAATATATTTTTTTATAACATTCAGTGAAAATCGTTTAACACAAAGCTGTGTGGTAACTGAAATATTTTTTCATGTGAAAAGAATTTTATGTTAGAGGATATTGCAGGGGGGGAGGACGTATATTCAACAAAATATTAGATTACATTTTATTTACATAGATATGTATATGTGCATGAATTCAATAAAATTCAATGAAACAAAAACATTCACAAAAACTTAATGATATTTGAAACTAAATTTTCAAGTTTTTTGGAGAAAAAAGAAAAACGTTTGAGTTTTTAAAAAAATTCTGATATTTTTCTTTGCATTGCTTTTTTAGCATCAAACTGTTGGATGTCATCCATTTTGTAAAACTTGATTAGCTTCACCGCAAACATTTTCAGTACTATGCCACTTCAATTCTGGAAATGTTCCAGCCATCCTGGATTTGTAGGAAATGTTATACCCATTTGTTTAACAAGTTCATTGCTTCTTTCTAGCATTAAAGGTCCTGATATGGAAGTATACTGAGATCTCAAAAGATGTTTGAAACTAGACAAGTAAAGCAGTCTTCTTAATTCTCGCGACTTCGCTTTCATCTTTTTTTTGCTCTTGGCTCAAACTTAACTATCCAAACATTTCAGTAATTGGCTTCTTTTTCTTAAATTATTGTTGATGTAGAGTCAGCAAAACCAAAACTTTACTGATTTCTGTTTCTTTTATTGTTTTTGATTTACAGCCTTAAGAAGCTCCATCTTCGCTTTTAAGCAAAAACACTGGTTTTTGCTCTCCCCTGAGCTTCGCCATTGTGCTCTATGTAAAAAAAATTCTTCTAAAATTTAAAAAACTCAAACTAAACTCTTAGATTTTGACTCAAGACTGTGATGAACTCGTCGTACCTAAACCCAACTGATGAGAGATGAGGGTATTTATGTATTAGCGCCAATTATCGCCAAATTTCCATGAGAATAATTTTTCTTCTCAACAAAAACATGGAAGAATCTTTGTTGTTTTGGATATCATGGCACGCATTTGTGTGGTGTAAATTTTATCATGCGCTTGAAGCCAAGTTAGATGTTTTGTGAGGCGTTTGTTGGGATGGAAAAGAAAGTAGCTTATATGAACAAAATTGTCATGTCAGCTGGTGACTATTCTTGAAGGTATTTCAGCCTAGTTAGCCTCCTTTCTATAAAAACTTGTGAAACCACCTATCTTTCATTACTGCTTAAACCCTCTTAAATCTTTCCGCACGGCTGGCTTTTTCCATATATTGTTTATTCCCAGAAGGAAAATTTGTTCATGTTAAGTGGTTTTCATTTTGTGTGAAGAGAAAAATGCATGCAAATTCAGTAGTAATTTGTGATGGGAGGGGTTGAGGGCCCCTTTTTCTGGTAATTTCTATATGAGCCCCTTGAGACCGATGTCGCCACATTTCTTCGAAAGGGTCTATCAAGATCTTAGCCTTGTTGAGGTTGAAAATCTCATAAATCTTATAGAATGTAACTTTGTGCAATTGGGAATATCCACTAGAGACTCAGCTTGGAAGGCAGTAGTGAGTTCTGTCCAAGAATTTTGCAGATGATTTGGTTCACTATTTAATGAGACACTTAATTATTGTGGCAGACTTTTCTCATCCAACTCCCACCCCATAACACCATGTAAAGAAAATAATTGCTTCCCATGGACACAGGTCAGCCAGTCTCCTCTCATTCTCACTTAAAAACTAAGTTTTCTTATTGTATTTCCTTTTTTGGAAATGAAAATTTTAAATGTGTAATAATAAATTTAATTATATTGAGTTGGAGGAAAGTTCTGTCAGATTTTAAATAGGCAGGTGATTTTCTTGTAAATAAAAAAAAACATCTGGCTGGTGAGTCATTCGGATTTTTCTTCGCTTTTTGGCTGCTGTATAACATGTAAGCGAGTCCTTTTTACCGCTTATCATTGTAATATTTAAAGTGAAAATAACATGCCAGTAGATAAAGTGCATTTACGACACTGCATTTTGTATTAATTTCAAAAGGAAGCAACGACGGGTTGCATGTAAAAAATTCTATGTACAGTATTTGAAAAGATATTGTAAATGTTCTGCATTCTGTCAATGATGGCTTAGCAAATTTCGCTCTGGGATCTGAGACTCATAAGGTGATCGATCTGACTCCACCATCCAAGATCGATAATGATGTATTAAGCACACATGTTGTAAAAATAATCCACGTTTTAACAAGTTGAGAAATTGCAGAAGAGTTTGGCCTTCATCATATACAACAGTTGAGATCACATTAAATCTCTTGATTTGTGTTAAAGCAAAGTGTTTGGGTCCCAAATGAATTAACGGAAAAGAATTTGTCTCTATCGCGGTAAGAATGTGTTCATCACATCTGATTAGACACAATTTGGAGCCGCTTGGACAAGCTGATTACTGAGATGAAAAGTGGATTCTTTACTATAATATTATGAAAAAATCTTTACTGTAAACCAGGAACATCATCAGCAACAGTTCCAAAACCAAGTTCCATCATTTAAAAGTACTGCTTTGTTTGTGGTGGACAGGAAAGGTCCAGTACTACGAAGCTGCTGAAACAGGAAAACCATCAACGCAGATCTGTACTCCAATCAGCTGGATAAATTGAATGCAGCTATCAAAGAAAAAAAAGGCTGTGAAAAGGAATAGTGTTCCAATCAGCGATAATGCTCGGACTGCATACTGCAATGATGACACAACAAAACTGAATGCTAGGATGGGAAGTCCTTGGTCACCCACCGTGATTCAATTCGACATTGCACCATATCTGCTGATTATTACCTGTTCAGATCTCTGCAAAATTATCTAATGGGAAAAAATTCAAGTCTTTTGAAAGTGTTTTAAGGCAGTTACAATTATTTTAATTCTCAAGGACGAGAACTTCTACAAAAAACAGAATTTATATGTTACCTGAAAGATGGCAACAAGTTGTAACAAATAATGGAGCATATATAATTCATTAATATTAAACACATATTTTATAAATGCTTTCTTTCAAATATTTTCCTTAAAATACCTACAGAACTTTCCCCTCCAACCAGATAACTTAAATTAATGTTTGTGTCTAACTTTGAGTAATTATTCTAGTTAAAATTTGTTGATTTAACATTGGCCATGCCATTAAGCAAATCTGAACTTGGGTTACTTAGATCGCGATAATATAATTCTAATGGCCTGTCATCATTTGATAGCACAGTTTTATTATTTTGTGTTAAATGGCTCAAAACTAAAATAGGTTAACATTTCACTGTATTTCATTTTGTATAAAAATGGGAGACTTTAATATTGCTTTTTAATTATGCTGTGATTTTTTTAATGCATTTGGTTCTAAATAATAACAAAAAATTAACTTACAGAAATAAAATAATGTAAACTTTTTCTTTTAAATTATATTAAACTGAGATTAGAAAGATCAAAACTAATATTCTTATTTAACTTTTTAAAATCAACTTATGCATTACAAAACTACTAACTAATTCATAATCTATATAAATAAAAATGTAATGTGTGTTTGTTCAAAGCCGCTAATCACCAAAACTTGCTGACCATTTCTGAAATTTTGACATAACATTGCATTTGAATCAGACGGTTCTTCTGGATTTGTTATTTTGTAATTCTTTTCCAAGTTTTTAAAATTTAATTTTTGAGGATTTTTCAGTGTTATGACATATTATGTCACGCTCTCACTAAATGCAAAGATTTATACTTTTACAATAATCGCTTTTCAAGATTATTACATATTTTTACCTAGTTATGTTTATCGTCGGAATACTTATCAAATTTTTTCTCTGTTCTTGATACTTAGTAGTTAGATTATTTTTCTAATAAATCATTTTAATGATTATATCTTTTAACAACCAAAATTTTGTTTATAGTTTTAGCAACATTGATAGTGTTATCAGAGGATGTTACGTGTGTGATTTTGTCTACACATTTGTTACATTACATTAACTTTTTCAGTAATTTCGCACAGAATTTATTTTCTTTATTGGCTTAACATTATATTATTATTTTTACAAATCAAAACTTTGCAACTAATGAAGGTAGTTCAAGCCTTACTGTAATTAACGCTATTATTGTATTTCCTCGCTTCATTATCTGCTTTAGATAGTTTAAAAATTATCATTAATAAGTAGTAGTGCCTATTTTACCCTTGCTTTCTAGTAATCTTTTCTAATTCAATAAAAAAATTTTTTTATATTTCATGATCTCTACGTACATGTCTTAATTTTTAAGCAAATTAATCGACAGGATTGTACTTAAAAGCCGCTTTTTTTTTAATTTTGACATTTTTAAAAATTTTCTTTGATATTTCTCTGAAATACAAAATAAAGATTTTCTATTATATATTTTGTGTTAGGTACAAAACTTTTCTTACATTGATTTAATCAAAATATTGATCCTTATTTTATTTTTGATATCTTTTATAAGATTTTATTTTATACAAGTAGTATGCCACAAGGGTTACAAAGTAAATAATACACAAAAGTGTGTTCAAATAAATAAAAGAAAGTGTACTTGCATATTATTGCAGCAATCACCAATCCTATTGCCGCTACAACTTGCCTAATTGGCAACCCTGATTTATGTGTTGAATTCGGCAACCAGCGCTGTTTCCATTTCATATAATGTCTCCAATAGGTTGTGATAATGCATAAGTACTGTTTGTTAAGCCAGGACATGGCTACCTCTGTATCAGCCGCATTCACGATACAAGGCCCCCAAGCTACAGCGTCCCAATACGCATATTAGTCACTAACATCATACTCATATATTCGAAAAGAGACCCTAGAAGAATCTCTGATACAGTTGAAAAATATTGAGCCTTCTTTATTATTTTTGTCTTTTTAAGATTTAATTTTATATGTTATAATTAGCTGTACCTATTACATGTTGCTGTAGCTCAGTCAGCTTAAAGAGACTGGTGCATCATAAAGTATGCCATGAGGCTTACAAAAAGTAAGTAATAATTTACAAGTGAAATTCAAACAAATAAAAGAAAGGGTACTTACGTATTATTGCAACAATCACCAAGTCTGTTAATAACTCGTCAAGTTGGCTCCCCTGATTTTATGTGTGTTATACACATGAATTGGCAACTAGGTGCTTCATTTCATATAATGTCACCAATAAGTTAAGTATAATATCATGAGCACCAAAATAAATTTAAAGTACATAAAATGATACATTTTTGAATGTAGGCAGTCACCTTAATTATTATTATGTTATGTATCACATTGCTATTGAGCTGTGTCTTTTACTTATTAAAAGTGTCCATTTTGTATACATGAGTATATAGTTTATTTTTCATTGTTCTTCATTTTATTTTTTAATTGTTTTTCTTATTTCTCAGTGTAATTGTGAGAATTCTGTTCTGTCAATTAATTTTCATTAAAATTTATAGTGAAATTGACCTCTTGGAGTGATTTGTTCAAGTGAATGAATTATTATATTTCCGCTGCATCAGAATTGAGCTATGTTGATTGGATTTACGCTTAGTTAAATATTTTATTAGTATTGTTATTTTTCTCCCCTTTTTTAATGTTTTGCAATTTTATATGTTTAAATTTAAATCTTCATATTTTTAGTCAATCAGTGTCTGTTACATTTTAAATGTAGGCATTCACCTTAATTATTTTGGGGATAAATTGCATTGCTGTTGTGTGAGCTGTATCTTTAATGGTGGTGTTGATTTTGTGTGAGTATATCATAAAAGTACTCAAATGTCCCAATTTTTCTGTGATCATCCAAAAATTTCTATGCGCATTCATCAATTTGTGATCGCTGCCTAGAACACACAGTTATTTATGTATATTAACATCACCATAACAAAAATTAAAAGCCATGCAAATCGCCCCTTTGATTTCGCCAAACAGCATAGATTCTAACATTTTTTTATATGAAAAAGAACCAATCAGTCCGATGGTGGAAAATAGTGCAATTTTGCATGGTGGCAATTTACAAGTATGATGCTAATATGCAGTACCCACACACAAATAATATTTCCATGTGAAAAGCAGTCTTTTTCTAGATATAATACTCAGCTTATAAAGATAAGCCCTAAATTTGTTGATAACACTGCTTATGCTTATTGAATTGTGAATTGCAAGAATTATCAACACTTCATCATACATATTTTGCTGTGAAATCCATGTTTATATTCAAGTTTTTTCTTGCATATTCTACTGAAAATATCTTTCAGCCACAATAATAATACGTATGGTTTATATATTTCTCCCCTTAACTTTATTGTG
The DNA here is from genome assembly GCA_019973955.1 of Trichonephila inaurata madagascariensis. Lineage (NCBI taxonomy): Eukaryota > Metazoa > Arthropoda > Arachnida > Araneae > Nephilidae > Trichonephila > Trichonephila inaurata. The sequence goes on along the minus strand of BMAV01008099.1, from coordinate 59,030 downwards.
GTGATGAAGGAAAGCAGACACATTCAATATATGATTGCAAACAATGCACAAATTTGGTTTTGTTGTCATGACAAGTTGCTCATGTCATTGATACTTCCCAGTGTTAATGACATTTAACGTAGGCAATCACCTTTATTTTTTCTCGACATTGCATTGGTATTAAGCTGCTCACTATACAGTTGATTTTATGAGTGTAGTTAATTTTTCCCATTGTTTTTCATTTAGTTTTTCCTCTTTATTTCTCAGATCATTTGGCAGGAATTGATTTCTGTCAATTAATTTTCATTTGAATTCAAAATTATATAGTAAAATTGAACTTTTCACAGAGATTTGTTGGAGTGGAATGAAATATTCTATTTTCTCATTGCTTTGGAATTGAGCTGTGTTGATTGATGTACATTTGAAGTTAAATATTTCATTAGATAGAGTATTTTTTATTTTGCCCTTTCTTTTGGTTCCTGATTTTTTCCTTTTTCAACGCTTTAAAATTTTGTTTTTGTTTCAACTTTTCTTTTAAGTGCAATAATTGGCTTCAGTACATAAAAATAATGCTTTGTAGGAATCAAATTTAGGTCGCCATACCTACCACAGGTAGCGTAGTGCAATGAGAAATTGCATTAGCAAATTTATGGAAAAATACATCAGAGCAAATATACAGCCAGACTTGAGGATGCACCTTGGTAAGCACAGCATTTGCTTTACAACATCAGGTCTGGTCTGTTTGCAACAAAAAGAATACAATAGTTTAGAAATGGCTGAAAGTTGTCAATGCAAAACAGCATTTCATCATCAAACATGACTTGGTGATGAGTAGTCACACGATAACAGTCACATTGCATTCCAGTACAACCCAGCAGAAGATTATTGATTGAGCCAGCATGTTCTCATCAGCATAATTACTGAAGTGTGTCATTATTGCAAGATTCTGAAATTTAAGGGAGAAAAAAAAAGGAATGTTTTACACCACTGAAAAAATTAAACTGCCTCTACTTGCAGAACCACCAGATCCATTAAAAACTTTGCTTGCCAGATATACTGTGGAATCAAAACATTTCCTACATAACATTCAGAAATACAATTCATGCTTCCAAATGACATTGTTTGGAAAAATAAGCATTTGTAAACACACCTCTAACAGATCCATAAGCATTGTAAAACTAAACCTTTGCCCTTGAGGAATCTAGAGTAGAGCCATTTAAAAATTATTTTCGAGCTTAAGGTCTCCACTAAGGAGACAATGTAAATAATTTTAGGTTCATAACATAAAGATGAAAATAAACCATAATAACTATCAAGTATTTGATTAACAAGTTAAAAATGAAATCAGTGAAGAAAGTTTTGTGTATATATATTCTGCTGCCCATCTGGTATAGTAGTTAGTGATGCTGACTGCTGTGTTGTAGGGCCTGGGTTCAAATCCTGGAGAAAGCATAGATGTTTGTAAATGTACAGTGCCTTTGCAGCTTTGGGGTACTCTGAATAGCCATCGAGCTGCAAGTCCTCTCGTGAGGTTGGTGGAAGGGGAAGAGAGGTGGGAGGCCTCTGACCACCTCCGGGAGTTCTCCCTCAAAATTTTGGGGGAACCAAGCCAAATTGTATTGTCCCCTGCAGGATGCTCAAAGCTACTGCTAACGACAGGCATACATCTTCGCCCTGTGCTTCAATGAATTTCGTGGGCCTCGATCTGACACTGTCAAACAAGTGGCATTAGAAACAACAACTACATTTATAAGTTTTTTTAATATCAAAAATCATGCCTCAAATGCAAATGTTTAAACATACTAAAAGTAGGTGCTTTTTCTTTTCTTTCTTTTTAACCACACTGAGCCACAGTAACGCGTGGCAGGGTACAGCTAGTATTTTATAATTATTCAGAAATTTTAAAATTATTGTATTGTTTTGTTTTTAAGTTATTAAAGCCTTTAAAACTACTTTGAGTTTGATTTCTTAAATTCACATTTCAGTATGTTTAAATTCACTTGTATGACATGTGACCATGTGAATTAAATTGAATGGGAATACAGTGTGTGTGTGTGTGGGGGTGTTCAGGAATTCTTTCTTTTGTTTTTCAATCTGATTTAGGAAAAGATGTTCATTACTTTTTTTTGCATAAAAATTAGAAGTAAACGAAATTAGCTGAGTTTTTCCTTTTTATTTTTCTCCAAGAATCAGGAAGTATTCAAGTTTAGTCATTTGAGTTTTAACATAAGAGATGAAAGTGACTCTAAAAGTTATGATAAATAAAACTGTAGTAGAAATAACTAAATTTAAGCAATATGGAAAAAATATTGTTACAAGTAAGATTCAAATTTAATTAAATAAGAAACATCCTTGAAACAACACTAAATACCTTTTTAATTCCAGTTCATTAATAGAAAACTTACCTAATTGTCAATTCCAGATGATAAAAAACAGTTGTTTTATCTGCTTAAATTAAACTTCACCCTAATGAAAATTTTGCAATATGCATCAACTCTGTTGAATATTATGATCGGAAAAATTTCCTAACCTGTAAGCTTTAATTAAAAGGAGGATTTTTAACCACCTCAACTTTTCTGTTCTTCAAACATCAGAAAAAATTAAACTTTAAAAAAATTAATGTTATTTTAAGTGAAAACAAAGACTTGATTGCAATTATACTGAAAGTTTTTCAATTGTATTTAAAAAAAACACACTGAAGTGGCACATATCCAGAGGACAGAGTTTCATAAGCACGTAACAAACCACAAGACCATAGTGATCACTTCAGTTCAGAGGCTGTTACTGGCTTATGTAGATGATACCGCTACACACTCCCCCACCAGTGAGTCAGTAGATAGGTGAACGTATGATGTAGTTGTTATGGCAAGCATGTGAGTTGTTGCTGTTAATTGAGGAGTTGCGCCAAGTGAGTCTGAGTTTGTTTTACTACATCAAGTGAGTCTAACTAGTTTTTGGTTACTCTTTTTGCTAGAATTGGCACCACAACAGTTCAGAAGTTTACACTTTTTTCAGTTCAGCCAGTAGCTGTATCATCTACAGCACCAAGAAATGATATATAGTGTTATATGGATAAAATATTGAAAATAAGGATGACTAATTTCCAGGATGCTTAGAAAATAAAGAATATTCATACAGATGTAATTTTAAAAACATTCACACTTCTAGACTCATGAAAAGATTTTTTAAAAAATACTTTTGTGCAACCCGCAGCTACTGATGCAATATGCCAATCTATGAACAAGAAAATCTCTTTCAAATTTAGAAGTGTTTTACGTAATAACACAAATTAGACAGAGACAAAATAAAAAAATTATGCAAATAAATTTAATTATTTTCTACAATGAAAAGAATTTTTGAATTAACATGTAAAGTTTTATCCCATTCCCTAAAAAGCTATAGTGGAATTTAACCACTTTTTCTTTCCCTTTAATGAATGTATAAATTTTTTAAAAGGAGGCTACAGAGAACGAAAAAGAAATTCAGTTTGCTAAAGTATACTTGTGGTTTTCTAAGCCAATAATATAATGACTCAAGTATATTTTCTCATATAAAAAGAAAAATTATTCTTTTTGAAGAACAGTGCTTTTCACAGAACACATCAATAAAAATGTGGAAATAAAATTAGTTGCTACATTAGGCATCCTTTACTAATCAAATGATTCATCAGTTTGTGTTTCTGAAATTCTCATCTTTGAATTATTTTTACTGCTATTCTCTCAATCATTTTTACTATTATTTCACTTCTTGCACTGTAGAATTTTTTCAAAAACTAAAGTCAATGCCGCAACAGCCCATAGGGGGTTTAGGCCTACTGTACATTCTCAGTTTTCATGACCTTAAGCACTAAAGTGCATGAGCAGATGTACCAGTCAGGTGGTCAATCTGACCTAAAAACCCTCAGTGTTTAGTACCAAGCAAGCTTGGTACTAAATTATTTACCCACTGAAGGGATGAAAGGTTGAGTCGACCTTCCCCACCCTGGAGTTTGAAACCACGATGCGCTACAAATTTTATCAAAACTACTACTTAAAAGTGTATTTTTATAGAATTTTTAAATAAAATCTCTATTGAAAAGTATTTTGTTCAGAATGAGTAACATGATCTGAAGAGCTGGCTCAATACATTCAATTTTAGCCCATCCAAAACAATCGGTAAGATTCTTGCTAATTCACCCAAAGACTTGAAACAAACTGCTCAGCATCAAGTTTTGACTGATTTAAGAAGTGAATCTTGACATTACATCCTTCTTTCACATTTCAGTAGGTATATTCCAACAGACGTTATTTCACTGATTTGAGATATTCTGCACTGTGCAAGTAACAATTTATTCCTTTATACCTGTACAAATCTTAAACTTATATTTGAATAATATTTTAATAATTCTTGTGAGTAAAATATTTTGTCATTAAAAATCCTATTTTCACCAGTTACAATCCCGATTTAAGATCTCGGTTCCTCCAAAGAATAAAATAATTTGTAGTTTCAAAATTTTGCATGCTGGAGATAATTGCTGATTCACTTCATAGCCAAATATTTGTGTACTGAATTCTGATTCCAGTAATGTGGGCTGTTGCTTATTATATGAAATTTACTTTTCATGTACAGGTGAGGCACATCATATTTATCATTTGATCATTGTTTTAATTATGTCCATCACCATTTACTGCAGTACTTATCAAGAAGGAAGAAGAGTTTTTTAACAATGCTATAAAGGGAAACTTGAAAAAAGTGTTGATGGAAATTTCTGTTTTCCTTACTTAAACTACCATTGTATCCCAAATAAGACTAGTATGATCCAACATCATACTTTATTCCCTGGACTTTCTAGATTACTTACATATATCACACTTTGCAGATCGATGAGAGTTTTCAATGGTCCTTGTAATTTTTAACCACAGATAACAAGGATGACACCTAAACCCTCACCCGAATCTCAGAACATGAAATCTTTTAGCTTCGATAGAAGTACCATTCTACATGGCAGATTTTTAGATGACACAGGATGCAGGCCACACAACATTAGCCTTTACAATTGTTGCCAAGTCATTTTGACTACTATGGTCTCATCATTCCATGAATAAAGTAATTTTTAAGTTTATTCAATTATGAAGTACACTATCTACCAGTAAGTATTTGAACACCTGTACAAATGAGAATATCTCTGCTCTTGATCTTCACCATGCCTCTTGTTCTTAAATATCGTGTTGGATACAGCATTAGTATTAGTCGCATGCAATATGCCATGAAATTCAGAATTGTCTGACTTCGAGAAGGGCGTATATTGTAGAATTGGCCTTTTCTTAAGACTTATCTAGTGAGTTAAACATTGCAAAATCAACAGTGGCTTTTGAGATTAAAAAGTGAAGGTGAGTGGAGATTGTTGGAATGCGCTTCGACATAGCAGACCGATAAAACTAAGAGACATACTAACAAGAGCTGTCCTAAGAAATTTGGAAAACCCACCCTAAATTAGTAGTCCACATACTCCAGGAGTTCCAACAAGCATATGGGACCGTTGTTTTGATAAATGCCATCTGCAAGGAAGCACATTTGTTTCCATGGTGGTGCTGCTGCTGCCCACAAGCCTTTGATTAATCCACCTGCACTACTCGATTCAGATGGTGCAAGGCACTTAAACATGAAACCTCAGATGGGTGGAAGGAGGTTCTGGATCCTTGATCAAGATTCAATCTCAACGAGTTGAATGGCAGAGTCTGGGTTTGGTGTATACCTGGAGAAAGACTAGTCAGAATGCATTGTGCCTACAGTAAAGTTTGGTGGAGGCATAATTATGGTCTGGGGATGTTTCTCGTGGTATGGACTGGGACCTGTGATCTCAATTCCTGGTAAGCACTACGACGAGTCCTATTGCACTTTTCCGGACAACAATGAGCCTCCTACGGTGAGGCAATTTTACGGGTTGGATCATTACTTCCACAGGATTACAACGGCAACGACAGAAGGCTCGTGAAATAAAATAATCCATATTGAATATGAATAATCCCTATTTGAATCTGGTATTGTTCACTATTTCATTGGTTTTACCTTTATTTTCGCGGAGCCCTAATTTTTTCCTAAAATAAAAGTAGCTCAAGATACTCCTTATAACATTAGCTATCTGCCAGTGAAAGTTCCGTCAAAATTGGTCCAGCCGTTTCAGAGATTAGCAGGAACAAACAAAAATTTTAAAAATTGGTTTTTGATTAAGTATTGTATATACTTTGAAATGCATTTAGTAAAAAGCTGTTAATTTAAATTATATACAGACACTTCATTTTTTTATATGTATAGATTCTTTTGTGTATAACAACATGGTATGTATCCTCTTTGAATCCTTCTCCAAGAAGGCATTCTTAATTTTATCATTGTATTCCTTTAGTTTTCTATCATCTTGCTTATGTTAACCTAATCATAATTGTAAAGTATTACTTGAATATATTTTTATTTACTTATATTTAATATATTTAGATTTTGAACAATTCATGAAAAATCCTATGTAAAAGCCAACTAATTTCTTCATATACAAGAAAGAAAAAAAAAAATTCTTAGCCAATTCTTTTAAGCTTTGATACCCAGCTGATTTTTTTTCCCTTCATAAATTCTAATGTCGAACAACATTCTGATTGCATTTTCAACATATTGAATTCTTTTTATTTTTTACAGATCGATTTTAACAAATTCTTCTGAACAAGGCAGCAAGATCCATTTTCTTCATTGTGGATTTTAAATAGAGATTTATGCTATCACATATTGTGGAATAAGCTTTTACAGTTGAATCACAGAAGAATGGCTTTTTCTCTACATGATAACTCAAGGGATCATTTGCATGTTCATGGTAATAAAAAGCCTTATGTGTGCGAACTGTGTAACAAGTCTTTCTCTCGAAAAGATACTTTAAAAACACATTTACGTATTCATACCAAAGAAAAACCTTATGTGTGTGAAATATGTAACATGTCTTTTTCTGTAAATAGTACTTTAAAAGCACATTTACTTACTCATACCAAAGAAAAACCTTATTCATGTGAAATGTGCAACAAGGGATTTTCTCAAGCTGGTGATTTGAAAAAACATTTACTTATTCATACCAAAGAAAAACCTCATGTGTGTGAAATATGTAACATGTCTTTTTCTGTAAATAGTACTTTAAAAGCACATTTACGTATTCATACCAAAGAAAAACCTTATGCATGTGAAATGTGCAACATGACTTTCTCTAAAAATAATAATTTAAAAAAGCATTTCCTTACTCATACCAAAGAAAAACCTCATGTTTGTGAACTGTGCAACAAGTCTTTCTCTCAAAGTAATAATTTAAAAAGACATTTACTTTTTCATACCAAAGAAAAGCCTCATGTTTGTGAATTGTGCAACAAAGGATTTTCTCAAACTGATGCTTTGAAAAAACATTTACTTATTCATACAAAAGAAAGGCCTTATGTTTGCGAAATTTGCAACAAGTCTTTCCTCAAAATAACAATTTAAAAGCACATTTACTTATTCATACAAAAGAAAAGCCTTATGTTTGTGAGATGTGCAATGAATCTTTCTCTCAAAATACTACTTTAAAAAGACATTTACTTATTCATACCAAAGAAAAACCTCATGTTTGTGAAATGTGCAACAAGGGATTTTCTCAAAGCTGTGATTTAAAAAGACATTTACTTATTCATACCAAAGAAAAACCTCATGTTTGTGAAATTTGCAACAAGGGATTTTCTCAAGCTGGTGATTTGAAAAAACATTTACTTATTCATACAAAGGAGAAGCCTTATGTTTGCGAAATGTGCAACAAGTCTTTCTCTCTACGTGTTGGTTTAAAACAACATTTACTTATTCATACAAAAGAAAAGCCTTATGCTTGTGAAATATGCGATAAGGCTTTCTCTCTAAATGTTAATTTAAAAAGACATTTACTTGTTCATACAGAAGAAAAGCCTTATGCTTGTGAAATGTGCAACAAGTCTTTTTCTCTAAATGGTGCTTTAAAAAGACATTTACTTGTTCATACCAAAGAAAAACCCTACGTTTGTGAAATGTGCAACTCATCTTTCTCTGTCAGTAGTAATTTAAAAAGACATTTACTTATTCATAGAAAAAAATAAACATGTTTGTAAAATATGGAACAAGTGGTTCTTCAAGAAGATTCAAGTCGAAGAAAAACTTTATCCCGAATCTCAGAACAAAATCTTTTAGCTTCGATAGAAGTACCATTCTACGTGGCAGATTTTTAGATGACACAGGATGCAGGCCATGCAACATTAGGAACAGTGGCCTTTACAATTGTTGCCAAAGTTATTTTGACTACTATGGTCTCATCATTCCATGAATAAAGTAATATTTAAGTTTATTCAGTTATGAAGTATACTATCTACCAGTAAGTATTTGAACACCTGTACAAATGAGGATATCTCTGCTCTTGATCTTCACCACGCCTCTTGTTATTAAATATCGTGTTGGATACAGCATTAGTATTAGTCGCATGCAATATGCCATGAAATACAGAATTGTCTGACTTCGAGAAGGGCGTATATTGTAGAATTGGTCTTTTCTTAAGACTTATCTAGTGAGTTAAACATTGTAAAATCAACAGTGGCTTTTGAGATTAAAAAGTGGAAGGTGGATGGAGATTGTTGGAATGTGCTTCGACACAGCAGAACGATGAAACTAAGAGACAGATACTAACAAGAGCTGTATTAAGAAATTTGGGAAACCACCTAAATTAGTAGTCCACATACTCCAGGAGTTCCAAAAAACATATGGGACCGTTGTTTTGATAAATGCCATCTGCAAGGATGCACATTTACTTGGTTTCCATGGTGGTGCTGCTGCTGCCCACAAGCCTTTGAGATTACACAATCCACCTGCGCTACTCGATTCAGATGGTGCAAGGCACTTAAACATGAAACCTCAGATGGGTGGAAGCAGGTTCTGGATCCTTGATCAAGATTCAATCTCAACGAGTTGAATGGCAGAGTCTGGGTTTGGTGTATACCTGGAGAAAGACTAGTCAGAATGCATTGTGCCTACAGTAAAGTTTGGTGGAGGCATAATTATGGTCTGGGGATGTTTCTCGTGGTATGGACTGGGACCCGTGATCTCACTTCCCGGTAAGCACTACGACGAGTCCTATTGCACTTTTCTGGACAACAATGAGCTTCCTACGGTGAGGCAATTTTACGGGTTGGATCATTACTTCCAGGATTACAACGGCACTGGTTTTGTTGGGAAGTCCATCTAGGATTGATATTATGACAATAATGTGAACCAACTGGACTGGCTTTCATCGAATCCGGATTTGAATCATATAGAAAACTTCTTGGATGAATTGGATTGCTGAATTAAGGGGTGCAGCTACCACCCAAAATCAGTGAAATCAGTCTTTTCCAAGTAGAGTGTATGAAAATATTACTGTCCATCATCCGAAACCACAGTGTTAAAGCTGTAATTGCCACTGGTGGGGGCTCTGCCATTTATTGAATATGAATAAATTTTGTTAATCTCTTTTATCACATGTGCCCAATTATTGGTAGAAAGTGTATATTTCTTTTGTGCTACCATGCCTTCAGAATAGTTGAGTTCTTGTATAATTTCTTGTGTAAATTATCCTTTTATAAAAAAGTGTAAATCAAGCAAATTATGGAGAATATCTTTCTAAATTTACAGCCTTCTAAAAAAATTCTTAAAATCATTTTGTCAAAAACATTCTCCTGTGGTAATTTGATGTATTGTTAAGAATTGTGTTGCCTATTGTTTGTATGTTCCAATAGCTTTCTTATTACCCTTAATCTCAGCTATAATTCAAACCAGTATCAAAGCAGGTAAAATATAGGCCTTGCAATGCTTCCCTCCCCCCCCTTTTTTTAGTTTTATATTTTTATAGTAGCGGGTATACCCGTTCTTCACATGGCTAAATTGAAAAATTAAACAATACAGACTGAAGGATAAAGAAGTTTTTAATGAGTTAATTTTACGTGAATTGTAAATTAAGCAAAAAAAGAAGCTTTTTGCAAATCTCAGCGAACAAAAAACTTGTGCTAAATTTTAAGTCTGTAGATATAATAGCTGATAAATTTTTTTTATTTATAACGCCCTGTATCTCTTTTGTGGGTCGATTTTTAAAACACCTTCCTTCTGCTAAGCAAAAGTAACACATTGTTACAAATTTTGTGTCGTAAACGCTTAAAATAGTGTAAATAATTTGTATCTGGATGTGTAATATGTTAATATTACTTTCTGATGCATGATGAGCTGTTACCCGCAACTTTGTTCGTGTGGAATTCAACAAAAAAGTGTTTATTCAATTCGCAGAGTTTGCGAAAACTTAATAATTATGTTTTTCATGTAAGAACATAGAAGTATAATGTCATTCTTCACTTTGTGAATTGATGTTTTTTATATATATATTTTCTTTGTTTTTTGTTGATCAAGGAGTGAGAGAGATGCATGACCTTTGATACTGTCAATGGATTGAGGACTGTAAAATCATTAAAATCAAAGGACGTGAACGGGAAATATCGCGAGTGGTAGCAACCTTATCAAGCAAAAAGATGAATAGAACTGCTAGAAATTGTTCAAAGGCTCGTGAAATAAAATATTCCATATTGAATATCAATAATCCCTATTTGAATCGGGTATTGTTCTCTATTTCATTGGTTTTACCTTTATTTTCGCGGAACCCTAATTTTTTCCTAAAATAAAAGTAGCTCAAGATATCCTTATAACATTAGCTATCTGCCAGCGAAAGTTCCGTCAAAATTGGTGCAGCCGTTTCAGAGATTAGCTGGAACAAACAGGCAGACAGACTGACAAACAAAAATTTTAAAAATTGGATTTTTCATTAAGTACTGTATATACTATGAAATGCATTTAGTAAAAAGCTGTTAATTTCAAATTGCATACAGATACTTCATTTTTATTTATATGAATAGATTATTTTGTGTATAACAACATGGTATATATCCTCTTTGAATCCTACTCCAAGAAGGCATTCTTATTTTATCATTGTATTCCTTTAGTTTTCTATCATATTATTATTTAGTTTTATATCATAATTTTAAAGTATTACTTGAATATATTTTTATTTACTTATATTTAATATATTTAGATTTTGAACAATTCAGGAAAAATCCTATGTAAAAGCCAACTAATTTCTTCATATACAAGAAAGGAAAAAAATTTTAGCCAATTCTTTTAAGCTTTGATACCCAGCTGATTTTTTTCCCTTCATAAATTATATTGTAGAATAACATTCTGATTACATTTTCAACATATTGAATTCTTTTTATTTCTTTACAGATCGATTTTAACAAACTCTTCTGAACAAGGCAGCGAGATCCATTTTCTTCATTGTGGATTTTAAATAGAGATTTATGTTTTTACATATTGTGGAATAAGAGCTTTTTTACAAGCACATCTTTTTGTTTTACATTGTAATATGAATTGTGCTCACAGGAACACTTTTTAAATCCTTTACCTTCAAATAAGGATAATTTTTCTGTAGAGTTAGGTTTTTCTGTGCTGTAATAGTTATTTGTTGAGCGTTAAGTACCCCACTATGTTATTTCAATCTAATAGACTTCTATTTATTTTAGGTATATGCACCAAAACTGTGAAATTAACTAATACAACTTTTAATTTCTTCAAAGAAACTCATTTTTTCAGCTGAACTTTTTGGGTGTTTTGCAACATTTTACCTTTGCTCTTTAATGCTCTCTTCTTTTTGGCATAAATAGCACAGAATCTTCGATCTGTATCCTTCTCGGACTGTATTCTCACATAATGCGTGCACTTAATTTTTACTAACGTCAAATGAGAATGGACTCAGTAGATTCTATTCTTAAAGGCCTGTGCTTTTCTTTTGCTGCTGCTTTCCTTCACGATACAAGTAACACTGAATGTTTTAATTCTTAGGAAATAGAATTTGTTAAATGTGGTTCGAATTGTTTTTATTGTCGATAAAGAAAGTGATTTAATTTCTGGTAGGTCCTCTAAATTTATAGCCTTATTGAAGAACTAATTAGCTGCTGGTAAATCGTGTGACATATTGAAATGTTATTGTTTAACAATTAAAATATGTAAGCCATTTGAAATATATTATTGAACTAGCTGCATGTCCCGGCGTTGCACGGGTTTTCTCTACTTATATAAATTTTCCTTTCACAAAATCAGCACTTCATATTTTTGAGTACTTTGACTTTTTTTTTTGTTTCTTTCCCTCTGCTTAGCCCGACGTTGCATGGGCTTTTACCAAGTGTATAACTTAATATTTCCACGTTAATTTCCTCTTTCCTTCATGACCCTAGGACCTTTGGAATATTGTGCTGCGTCTGATGTCTGATTTGCTGTAATGATGTCATTAAAATTCCCTTTTCTTGAAATTTTTCACAGTCTTGATGAGTTTCTATCCTTCATTTACCTGCATTTACTGCGAACATATTTGAATGCATAACATGTGTCATGGAAATTCCCATTCTCCTCTAGTTGTTAGCACTTTCTGTTATTGTGTATGATTTCTATATTAGCGTCATTACAAATCCCTTTTAAAGGGTATTCTTTCCATTGTCAGACACGTTTCTTTTATCTCTCTATAGCCCGGCTTAATTACATATAGCTATTGAAATGATTTTTTTTTATGATTGATTAAACATATGTACGTGTAAAAAGAAACTATATATATATATATGTATGGAAATGCCTATATATATGTGTGTTTACATTCACTAAAAAACATTAAAAACAAAAGAATACTGTCTGATAAAAATATTTTAGTACTTTATTATAATTTTATAGTTTTCATTCCTCTGTATTTAGTAAATTTAACCATCTGATGAAAAAAAGTATATTCATAAAAACTGTAATTCATTATTTTAACAATAATTATTTTCTTAGAGCTTGGAAATAATAAAGAGGTTCAGCCATTTTCATTTACTCAGTCAATCGTTACATAACAATTTCCTTCTTAGGTTTTGAAATAAAAGATTAAGTGTTCATTGAGCAATTAGTTATGACATACCATTTGCATAAAAAAAAAAGGCTGTAAAAGAAAAAAATCTCGTTTATTGATAAAAACTTATTAAATATTTAAAAAAAATTGTAAAATAATTAAATCAATATATAAGATATATATTATTCTTATATTAATTATAAAATATTTTTTCTGTAAATAATTATAATATATTTATGTATTATATACCAGCTGAAATGCCCTTTCTTCGTACGGGTTAAGTTTCAAAAACATAAAATTCCCCTATTATAACAATTGTAATATTTTTTTAGAGTGGGTAAAACCCTGTGTAAAGTAGTATAACCAAAATTAAAAATATTTTTAATTAATGTTTAAATTATAAATATTTCTAAGTACAATTTGGCCTCAAATTAAATAATAATTCAACAAAAACAAATATTTCAATGTAAGAGAAAATTAGCATGCTATAAAGTAAACAGAAATGAATGAATGTATATAGAAATAAAAATTATACCAGAAAATAATAGCAGTTTTCTAAATTTTTGCTATTGAACTATGGGTGAAATAACCTGAAATAGATAAACCGAAAGAAAAAATTAATGATAATAAACTGAGAGAGATTATCATAAATAAAATATTAGGAGGCCATCAACAGGAAAAAAATTATATTAGTATGAACTAAAATAAAAAATCTATCTAAAATAGGTCCCCGTGGAAATAATCTAAAATCAACAACAGTTACTGAATGATACAAACAATAAAACATGTTGCTAAAAAATTAATTATTCAAACAGTACTTTTTCGCAATATTTCCATTAGCAATTGTAATTCTATTACAAAAAGCAAACGAGTACATACAATCATAAATAACTATAGTAATAATTGAAATATATATTATATGGGCAGTATATTATAATATATAAAATATGTATATGATCTCCAAAAAACTACATAAGGAACAGATTATCAGAAGCAACATTAAACCATCAGATGTAAAATCACGTCAACACTGAATTTTAAAGAAATCGAAAGGAGATATGAGAAAATCTTTTCAAGGTGCATATTTTTCTGCAAACACTTTTTTCATCACAAATGATATATTTATATGTTGCAAAATTGTCAGAAAGAAAGTTAGATTGTGACAAAAAAATCAGGTCAGCATTGAATTTAAAGGAATTCAAAAGAAAATATGAGAATATTGTTTCAAGGTCCACCTCATCATAGTTCAGCAAATAGTATTTTGTTAAAAAAGATTTTCGATTTTTTCATTTAAAACAAAGATGAGATCTTATCGGTCATAGAAATCATAAGGCCCAAAACAGTGACGTACAAAAAACACATGGTTCACAATATTACCAATCTGTCAATAGCAATAAGAGTTTGAATTTAGTCTCATTTTCTTTCTGTTATACTTCAAGTAATATTTTTCTACAATGAAGAAAACATTGAATTTGCAAATGAAAGAATAGCAAAAATCTGTATTTTCAATGACAGAAAATATTATAGCAATGTATTTATATGTAAAAAAGGTTATGTACAATGGAAGGGTACAGTGCATATGTTTCTGTACAATTAGCTAAAAACTACATGAATTTTTGTCAGAAGGAACATTAAACAATGATGCCACAAACAGTTTTGAACAATAACAGAAAATTTAACATACCGCAAAATCCGGCGTACTACGCCCACTTTGAGCACAAAAAATTAAATCGAGATTTACGGGTTCAAGAGCTTTAAATAAAAGAAGATGAGTATAGAAAAAATTAAGACTTCTACAAATATCAAATACTATGACGTGGTGGGCATGATGATAAAGGATAGACGGGAAGGGGTTCTTTACTAAGTCCACTAGTTATTAAAAACACGTTTATTAGACAAAACAAAACACATTTTACATACATAACTAGAGAACTAACAGTTGACATAGGGTGAAAGGGATCAGACGCATGCTCATTACGTCCTTACAGTTCGAAACTTGGTCATCACTGAAGATTGATCTGTTCGCTAGGGGCGCGAAAGTCTCTTTACTGTTAATATGGAAGAGTCTAAATAACGGGGGTTACAATACTATTTATTTAAAAAGGAAATAACCTCCTTATGAACTTAAGGGTTGTAATTCTATATAGAAGTATACTGATTTTTTTTTCTATACCTTGAATAAATGACTTCAAAACATGAGAGCATTGCATACTTCATTTTCCCGAAGTTGACAAGGATGTGGTTCAGTATTAACAGTGAGAAGAGCATTGATGTTAGGAGGCGCTTTCACAAAATTATATTTTCTGTGGGATGTTTCAGTGAAATACCACTGTTTTCTTTGGCGATCTAAGACGATCCCCTGCAGCTGTTAAAAAGTCAATGCCTAGAAGTGTTCTGTTGCCTTTAGCATTTTTCAAAACTATTAGCTCCGTGGGAATGACTTTTCCTTGAATACCAATGTCTACAGAAGTTGTCAGTATTTCTGTGGTTTGCGTACGACCATCAGCTAGAGTCATCTGCATAGTTTTTTTCTTCAAAATTCAATCCTTTTTGTTTAAGTAAATGATACAATTTTTCACCAGCCACTGAATGTGTAGCACCAGTATCAGCACAAACTGCTGCTTCACCAGTACAAATGGAAATTTGAATAATACTAATGGGATTATTTTCACTGGAGAAACTATAAAAGGTTTGATTGATTTAGACTTGATGACAAGGTATCATCTTTTTGTCGAACTGGGTTGCAAGTGTGGCATCTTGATCGAATGATGATTCCGGGGCACCACATCAACAAGATACAAGTTCTGTCTTCTTTTTTGTATCAACGATTTTTCTTTTCAGGTATTCTGTCATTTGAAGTGGGATTCCGCCTACTGTTACTAGAACGGTTTCCCGCCTACTTTGACTGGGGAAACCTGACAGAGAATGTTCATGTGACAACGCTTAGAGTTTCGTGTTGTAGTTACTTCTCAGGGACTGGACTTCATTTCTTTTGTTTCAACTAAAGTTTTTTGCATTTTTATTTTATTTCGCATGTTTTAACTTCTTCATATGAATCTAGCTTATCCACAAGTTGTAGAGGATTGTTCCAATTACACCACTGGTCCAAAAAGTGATCTTTGTAATCTTGAGGTGTTTTCTTTTTAATTTGATCTGCCACAATCAAATCTTTCAATTCTTCAAGCGTGGTAACTTTGGATTCTTTGAGCCACCCATCAAAATAAGTTTGCAAGTCAAAATAGAAGTCACGCCAGGTTTTTATAGGATCTTTAGTGTGCCGGGAAAACATCTGCCGAAATTTTTCTGCACTTAATTTAAAGCGTTTTAGTAGAATTTGTTTGACTTTATAATAGTCTTGAGCATCAACAACAGATTCTTTTTGCGATTAAATTTGTGAAGCTTCAGTCGGTAAAAGACCAGAAAGGTACACCACCCACTGTGGAACTGGAACTTTTAAAAATGTTAATTGCCTTTCGAAGAGGTCTAGAAAAATTGTTACATCAGTTGTTTTGGATCAAAAATCGGAAGTAGCTTATGGAGTTCTAACTTTGGCATGTTGGAGTCTGCAGAAGACACCAGCGCAGAGTTTGTAGATTTAGAAGTATCAGTTGGCAATTTGAAGTTTTTGCAGTTCAAATGGTTTGGTTTTGTATCTCTTTCAGCTTGCAATTCGAGCTCTTTTCTATCACTAATAATACAGGTTAAACATTCTTTAGTAAAATCTACATCATAACCTTCACTTTTTAAGATCAGCGTCAGCACATGTCAGAAATTTGAAATTATTACCAGTATTGATATGTCTAGCGTTTCCGCCAATTCAAAAAGGAGGTCTTGCCTGCGACCTTTTTGCTAATAGGCCATCGTGAAATGTCACTTGAAATTAGTTACAATTTGTTCTTTTATACTTTAAATTAATTTAAACCGTGTTATTATATTTAATTAATAATACAGAATATACCACACAAATAATACCTTAATTTGTTACAATATGCGATTCGAAAAAGTTTTCATGAATTACAACATAAAATGTTCGTTCTTTTCACTTTTAATACACAATCAAAGTAAAATTACTATCAAACTTTTAGATTAAAAAAAAATCAACAAAATGATTGGAAAACATTTGAATTATATCATACCACAAGTAAAATAAAATCATATACGCATAAATAAAAGTTCTACTTCGCCAAAACAAAATTTCTTATTAATATTCAAAAAGAAAAATAAGTTATTACACTTTATACCATAAAAAAGCATGCATAGAACTCAGGATTGTTGTTGAACGTTTCGTACAACCAGACTGTCTTTTTTTTCTATTTTATTTATTTTCGCTTACGCTGCATAAAATATCTCATCATAGTTTCAAAAATGAATCATAGCTTAAATTAATTCTAGTAAGAAGGAAATGGATAAATATTCTTTTCTTTAAACCACTGAATATTTTATGTAACTTGAGGGAAATCTTAAGTAATACACATTTTCTACTAAAAAATTATACACATAAATGATGTTATCAAAAATAGCACATAACAAAACAAAGAAGTTTTAAGAGCATTAATGCTTTTAGAATAAAAGATTATAATCATTAAAAAAGAGATTACATATGTATATATTGTTTTGAGTTCTCACTTTCGCTTTTAAGTAAACAACGTTATACGCATTAGCTTAAAACAAGTCAGCATATATTTAAGAACATGGAATATAATGTAAACTGTATATTATACTACTGTTTAGCAAAATGACATTTCTTAAAAATAAGAAAAAAGATTTCTTAATTCAATGAGAACAGTTTATATAATTTGCATAGGAATGTACAGAAATGTTTTCTAATACTGAACAATGAAACAATACTTAAAGGGTAAATTTTTAACTAATAAATTCTTTCGGATATTAAATCCTTATTTGCACTTGGGCATGCAATAATGAGGAAACGAGAGTATTAAAAAGTATAATACTTTAAAAGAAAATTCAAGATAAAGCTTTTACCTGTTCTACGGGTGAGAACTGAATAATTAAACCATATAAGTTGAACAACATTAGTGCTGTTAACCTGAAAATTAATACCGAGCAATGGCCAAAGCTTCTTTCTGCAACTAAACGTTGGGCGTCAAATTATGACGTGGTGGGCGCCAAATGATAAAGGGACAGACGGGGAAAGGGGTTCTTTACTAAGTCCACTAGTTATTAAAACACGTTTATTAAAAAGACAAAACAAACACACATTTACATACACTTAACTAGAAACTAACAGTTGACATAGAATTGAAAGGGATCGGAGCACATGCTCATTAAGTCCCTTACAATTCCGAAACTTAACCATCACTGAAGATTGATCTGTTCGCTAGAGGCGCGAAAGTCTCTTTACTGTTAATATGGAAGAGTCTAAATAACGGGGGGTTACAATACTATTTATTTAAAAGAAATGACACTCCTTATGAACTTAAAGGGTTGTAATTCTATATAGAAGTATACTATTTTTTTCTATACCTTGAATAAATGACTTCAAAACATGAGAGCATTGCATACACTTACATTTCAGGTTTCTTCGTAAAAAAGAGTGTGCATTATACAGCGAACATAACAAACATTACAAAATGCAACTCAAAAAGTATAGGTGAGCATTATATGCTGGATTTTTTATGGTAATCTGATATTTTTCTTTGCATTGTTTTTTTAGCATCAAATTGTTTGATATCGTCCATTTTTTTAATTCATTTCACCATTGAAATGCGAGTCTAAGTAACTGCGCATATTTTTCATGACGTTCAACATTGAACAGCATCTGCTGATGAAGGAAGAAAAGTAATCTTTTTTTTTCCCCTCCAATCAAAGAAAATGTCATAGAAACGTACATGCATAAAATCTTTAAAAATCTATATGAAGAACAGATTGTAAGAAGGAAAGTTAAACCATAATGCCACACAACAAAAAAAAGAACACACAAGTGCAAAAGAAAATTAGATGTAATTCAATACTAAAAAAAATAATTAGTATGAACTAAAACCAAAATCTACCTAAAACAGGTCCCCGTTGAAATAGTCCAGAACCAATTACAGTATATTGAATGAAACAAATAATAAACTGTGTTGCTCAAAAATTAATTAATGAGACAATACTTTTTTGCAATATTTCTATTAAATATTATAATTTTATTGCAAACGAATGAGTACATACAATAATAAGTGAAAATATATATATCATATATGGACAGTATAACATAAAATATGCATATGATCTCCAAGAAACTATGTGAGGAACAGATTATCAGAAGCAACATTAAACCTTGATGGCATGAGACGCGTAAAATTTTTTCAACGCTGAATTTTAAAGAAATCCAGAGGGAAATATGAGAAAAATCTTTTCAAAGATTACATCTCACTTATATTGCAAACATTTTTGATCACAATGAAATGCTGGGCCATACAGCTAGTTATAATATTAATTTAAATTAAAAGGTTATCTAAAATAGAAAAAGTAAGCCCTATTTTCGATAAAATTGCCATAAACAGTTTTTGAACAACATAGAACCAAAAATCTTCAATATTTAAAACTGAAAAAGAAATAAATATAAAAGTAACCTTATACACATAGTAGAAATTATAACATTAATTCAAACCAAACATCTACATTAAATAGATAAATTAAGGTCTGATTTTAATGAAACTACCATAAGCAGCTCCGAAGAAAAAAAGTGAAGAAATCTTATATGTAAATAGAAATTCCAACTTAAATCACACCATTGACAGTCTGTTAATCCCAATTAGTTTGAATTGAGTGTCATTTTTTAATACATTTTTCTACTTTTTTGTTACAATGGGAAAACGTGGAATTTACCAATAAAGGAAAAGGGTACTTACGTATTGGCATCACCGCAGCAAAATTTGCACCTTGATGTCAAAACAGATTCTTAAGTGTTTTATATGAGAAAAAAAAAGTTACATTTGGTGAAAAAAGTGCCACTTTGGCTGCGGTTACTCTTATACGTAAGTATCAGGAAAAGCAGTTCCCTTTTTCTTTTTTAATGAAAAGAAATGTTGTTACTTATATTTTATCGCACCAATGCCAACATTCAAAATAACTCGCTAACGCTGATATCGCATGTGTTGCATGCGCTAAATTGTGGCAACCATATGCTTTGTTTCATATAATGTCGCCAATTGGTTGTGATAATATGCAACAAGCACAATGTCATAGAAAGATTATTTGGTACTTATGTATTATTGCAACAACTGCCAAACTGTATCAATAATTCGTCAAGTTGGCAAACACGATTTCATTTTATGCTATACTTATTAATGGGCTGGGCTTTGTGATATTAACTTCAGATGGGGATTGTTGTCTAAGTAGAACTGTAGATTGATAGTACCACTATATTATTTAGTTTTCTAAGAACCAAAAACCAGAGTTCCTTAGAAGTGATAAACACCAAAATATGTACAATTTTTTTGCAAAGTCGGCACTTTTAAAGTCAACATATAGTTGGTAACCAACATGGAGAAAGCAAAAATTTTTCAGATACAGCCTAAAGGTTAAAAGAGTGTACTCAGGCCTTTTTGATGCTAATAGCAAAGCTATGTCGTATCATGAATATCAAATGGTAAAATCCTAGCTGGGCACATTGCTGTTTTTGGCACCATTTTTTTCGCCAAGTGGCAAAACCCGTGTTTCAAAAAATGACGTCATGGACGAAAACGTAGAAAAATCGAGTTGACGATGTTAGCTGGTGCTGGTGGGGAGGGTTTTAAATGGCATCAGGGCCGGAAACGAAGAAGAAAAAGGGGGTCGGTCTCGACTCCTGTTCGAAAATCCTAAAAAAAAACGGGGTTTCCGTAATGGAGTCAGGGACGCTGAAAACACATGTATTTACACAAAAGCATAAAATAAAGGGCAAAAAAAGCATTTCTACGAGATAAAGGCAGTAAAATAAAGGAAAAACAGCATTTTAAAAACTGTAAAAAATCACTTATCTCCTCTTTTTTGGTCATCTGAAAACTATCAATCGTACCCTTTCGTTCAACCAAACGCATATCCCTTTTACACTTCGGACACTCATATCTGGAAGAAATTAATCCTTCTTTCAGAACCCAATCTAAAACAGCCTTATTTCCTTTTTCTCCAAGCAAAACAAAAAAACTTGTGGTTGCCTCACTTTTAAGCAATTTTCTTTCGCAAGCCATTCTAACAACCGGTGCAAAATCAAGCAAAAAATTGGAACACGTGGGAAAGAAAGTAAGATCAGGGGTGAACACGACATGTTGCAGCAAGCAAGGTCAAGGGTGAAAATGGACGATGTCCACTTGTCCGCCGATAATTTTTGCTTGACCGGTTTTAGGGTTGCCATTTTTTAGCTGCCGAACTGGACAACCTGAAAGTGTTGCCATATTGTAAACTTTATCGCCAAAATTTTTGTCACCAAGCAGTGTGCCCAGGTAGGATCCAACCCGTTAGGCCTTGCAAGAAGGGTGTAATGTTCCATTACACAATTAACGTGTAGTATAAAAACGGAAAAATATATAAGAAATAACCATTCACAAAAAACAACAGATACATGAATTTAATGAGCATTAAAATATAAAACGGCCTTGCAGAAAACAGATTTTATTATTATCTAAAATCACAGCTACGTTTAAACACAAAATATACGATACCCGAACACACATATAAGAAAAATAAAGCAAACTTTGGCATCGCTCACCACATTAGCGGAGTGCATAGTGGCAAAAACTTATAACATTTTCATTTGTGACATTCAATTAGCATTAATGAATAAAACAAAGTTTCATCACTTTCGTTTGAAATTCTGGAAAAGGATAAAATGTGCTTAATTAAGAAAACACGATTAACTTCGCTCGACATCGCTAATCAACTGTAAACAAAAGCGCGTGGCCAATCCAACTAACTAAAAACCCAGTTGTTAAAAAAAAATGGAAAAATCGCTTAAAAATTTACTTTTAAAAAATCTATAGGGAATTTCGAAAAAGACTCTTCGTAGTGCAAATCATCAGGACCTAGAATAATTATGTGCCAAGTTTTTATACTTCTGGGTTGCTGGATTTGGTGGTAGGAGTGAAACACACAGTCGAAAAGTTACTTTTATTCGTATGGATTAATTCAGGTATTTTTAAGCTGAGGCGCCATTGCTGCACTCTAAGGAAGCTGAGTAAATCTTTTGATATTAAAACAAAGTTGTGTTCTTTCTGATTAAGAAGTAGATCCATGTCCTCTTCAGGAAAAGTTTTTCAAGTAATCCCTTTGAAATATGACTAAATTGGAGACCTGTTTTTGGTTCTGTTCCAAACGAAGCTTCGTAAGGTGATCGCTTAATGCAGAGGTTCCAAAACTTTTTTGTCTCATAGACCCCTTGCCATGTTTTTCAGTTTCGGGTAGACCCTTGCTTACCTAATTTCTCAACTTAAATGTCTTTTTGAAAGCTAATACTAGTACTTTAAAAGAATTAAATTTTTAATTGTAGTGAAGTATAGCTTTTAAAACTTAAACAGCACGTGTTGTTTTGTTGTTGTTCCTGTATTAAAATTAAATTAATACATAAAATAGCTGAACAACAAACAAATGCTTTTAATGAGAGGGATGAATTCGGTGCTTCAATACTACTACTTTAAAAGAACTAAAATTTTAATTGTAGTGAAGTATAGCGTTTAAAACTTAAAAAGAGCACATGTATTGTTGTTGGTCAGGTTAGGTCAGGTTTTGTAGTCTGGTTTAACCATGGGCGTAGCTACCGCCGTATCAATGATACGGGCGCCCTACATGTGTAAATACAAAGCTGTAAAATATTATCAATAATCCCACTGGCGTAGATAGGTCTGAGGATGCCCTGTATCAAAATAATCTTAAGGGGCCTTATTTAAATATGGGAGCCCTGTTAGTGGGACTGTAGTTACACATGTTGGGACCCTTGTAGCTGGGAGGCCCCGTATCACTGATAAGGCGAAAGCTTCTGCAGCTCCTGAATGATCACATTACAAAGCTCCCATTTCTAAAATTTGAAGAGGAAATTTGATACAGGGACTTGCTACTCAGGACTTGCTACGCCACTGGATTTAGCCTTAAATGTCCTTTGGTACAAAGTGTCCGTTTTTGAGATTGGCAAACTCACTGAAACAACCTCTAACTAGGAAAAGTAATTAAAATCCTTCTCTCTATAATCCATAATTCGTGACAAATAATAGGTTCTTCAAAGCCAAAATTGCTGACCCGTTTCTAAATTTTATTTTAAGATTCTCGTTAGGACCTATTCTGATCCGCTCCTATTGTATTATGACATTTTTTTCAATCTGACTATATGAATTCATTGTCTGCACAATGAGTATTACTATAAAAAAAAATCTCAAACCTAGTTTCAAAATCTGAGTAAAGGAAGCATTTAAATGTTGAACGTAGGTTAATATGTCTAACTGGAATTGTCTGTGACAAATTGTGAAATTCGGGACGTCTAATATTATACTTCCTTGGCTTAATTCTGGAAAAAATTAGGAAATGATTTGCTTGTCTCGATAAAATTTTTATACTGTCACCTAGTAAGCCTACAATTTGTACTACTCTAAATTTAGTAAATAAAATCAGTTAATTTGGTTTTGCCGCTAGATCATTTTTTTAAAGATTCAAGTTACGATATTGGTTTAATGAGAGCCGCACAATTTACACCTCATAGATCCCCAAATTATTTTTTTTCGCTGTCATGGATCCCTTTTGAGTCGTCATAGACTCCTGGAGGGTCCATTTAGACTTTCCACTAAGGTTGTGGTTCGATGAAAGAGGAATTCTTTTTGGAACTGAACAAAGTGACAACCCTGAGCCCAATTTTTGTGTCAATTGCCATTAACTAAGGGCAACATAGCTTCAACATTTTGAATTTGATCACTCTGCAGGTCCTACTAGGTGGGGTGTGCAGGCCTGCACTAATGTGCGCGTTGGCTTCAGGCTTGTTCATTCTTGTATGAAAGAAGCTGTAAACTCCCGATCGTTGTCGCTTTGTAGTATATATGAGGGCAACCTACTTCACAAAATATTTTTAGTAGCTCAATTTCACTTCAGAAGCTTTTTTCTTTTTAAAAGCTGAAATTCGTCGTGTGATAATTTCAAAAAAATTGCTTGTTCTTGATTATATTTACAGGTTCATCCACAAATTCAAAAATACGTCCAACAAACAGGTGGATATAAGATATCACGAAATCCGACGAGCTGAAATTACCCTTGTAAAGTTGATGCAGCAGTGGAATTCAACTCGGAAATGAAGGATTTGTCCCTTCACACCAAATGATTCCGAGTCTGTCGGATCAATGCAATTCACAGCGATTCTGAATGAACTAAGATTTGCCTTCACACCGACAAGGAAGTCAATACGGGTCAATCATTCTTCCATCAGTTGCTGTCGAACATGGATGCTGTTTTTAATGTTTTAAGACGGTTAAAGTATAACAAGCTATTAATTTCACAACTGTATCCTTATTCATTTATTTTCAAATTGAAATACATAACACAAAAAATATAAGAACGGTTTTATTTATTTATTATTTCCCCTGAAGTGTAATTATAGTCTAAAAAGAATTAACAAATAACAAATATATATCGTAATTATACCATAATGCTATTACTTTTACAAATAATATATCTAATGTTTTTTAAAAGGCATTTCAAGTGTCGTTATATACTACACCTTTTGTGGCATATAACAACTATTTTTTTGATTATAGATTTAAAACTGGTTTTATAATAAACTGCTGGCCACCGTAAATGCAACACCAAGAAAGACAAGAGATAGCACAACAAAATTCTTTGGATGTGTTCTTGGTGTACAGCAGACCAAGCAGCTTAAACAAGTTGCCAAAGGTGACCTGGTGTGGCAGCTGGGGATGTTATCTGCGTCAATCATTGAGCAACCATGGACCACATGTTTTCTATCGGTGAAAGATCCGGAGAGTGAGCCGGCCGGGGAAGCAATTCAATCTGGTGCCACGTGTGGTCGTGCATGATCATGTTGAAATATGGCTGTAGCCAAGCCCTGAAGGTAAGGAAGGACAACTGGCTCCAACACCTCGGAGATGTAGCGCTGCGTGTTTAAAGCAATGGCAATGCGTACTAGAGGAGTGCGAGAGTGATATCCAATACCACCCCATACCATAATACCCGGTGCAGGACCAGTGTTGTGGTGCATAACGCAAATGTTCCATATATACCACCGGTGTCTCCAGACTCGAATCCGACCATCGTGGTGGCAGACAGATGCGTGACTCGTCAGTAAAGACAACTTCATTCCATTCTGCCGCCCACATCCTCCTTTCATCGCAAAATTGCCGGAGGAGACGTCTGGGGTTCTGCGTCAAGGGTAGACCATGTCGCCAATTGGTTGTGATAATATGCACAAGCACAATGTCATAGAATATTTGGTACTTATGTATTATTGCAACAACTGCCAAACTGTATCAATAATTCGTCAAGTTGGCAAACACAATTTCATTTTATGCTATACTTATTAATGGGCTGGGCTTTGTGATATTAACTTCAGATGGGGGATTGTTGTCTAAGTAGAACTGTAGATTGATATACCACTATATTAATATTTAGTTTTCTAAGAACCAAAAACCAGAGTTCCTTAGAAGTGATAAACACAAAATATAAAAATAATTTTTTGCAAAGTCGGTAACTTTTAAAGTCAACATATAGTTGGTAACCAACATGGAGTAGTGCAAAAATTTTTCAGATACAGCCTAAAGGCAAGTTAAAAGCAAGAGTGTACTCAGGCCTTTTGATGCTAATAGCAAAAGCTATGTCGTATCATGTATATCAAATGGTAAAATCCTAGCTAAGCACATTGTTGGTGCGTATACCATTTTTTCGCCAAGTGGCGCCAAAAACCCGTGTTTCAAAAAAAATGACGCCGATGGACGAAAACGTAGAAAAATCGGGGTTGACGATGTTAGCTGGTGCTGGTGGGGTTTCCTAAAATGGCGTCAGGGCCGGAAACGAAGAAAAGGGTCGTGGTCTCGACTCCTGTTCGAAAATCCTAAAAAACGGGGTTTCCGTAATGGGAGTCGACGCTGAAAACACATGTATTTACACAAAAGCATGTACAAAGGGCAAAAAGCATTTCTTACGAGATACAAAGGTAGTAAAATAAAAGGAAAACAGCATTTTAAAACCTGTAAAAATCACTTATCTCACTCTTTTTGTCATCTGAAAACTATCAATCGTACCCCTTTCGTTCAACCAAACGCATTATCCCTTTACACTTCGGACACTCATATCTGGAAGAAATTAATCCTTCTTTCAGAACCCAATCTAAAACAGCCTTTATTTCCTTTTTTCCAAGCAAAACAAAAAACTTGTGGTTGCCCCTCATGCATAATTTTCTTTCGCAAGCCATTCTAACAACCGGTGCAAAAAATCAAGCAAAAATTGGAACACGTGGAAAGGTATAAGATCAGGGTGAACACGATGTTGCAGCAAGTAGTGTCAAGGGGTGAAAAATGACGATGTCCACTTGTCCCCCGATAATTTTGCTTGACCGGTTTTAGCGGCCATTTTTAGGCCACCGGACTGGACAACCTGGAAGCGTTGCCATATATTGTAAACTTTATCGCCAAAAATTTTGTCGCTGCTAGTGCGTAAAGCCCAGCTAGGATCCAACCCGTTAGGCCTTGCAAGAAGGGTGTAATGTTCCATTACGCAATTAACGTGTAGTATAAAACGGAAAAAATATATAAGAAATAACCATATTCACAAAAACAACAGATACATGAATTTAATGAGCATTAAAATATAAACGGTCTTGCAGAAAACAGATTTTATTATTATCTAAAATCACAGCTACAAGCTTAAACACAAAATATACGATAACAATTCGAACACACATATAAGAAAATAAAGCAAACTTTTGGCATCGCTCACCACATTAGCGGAGTGCATAGTGGCAAAAACTTATAACATTTTCATTTCAGACATTCAATTAGCATTAATGAATAAACAAAGTTTCATCACTTTCGTTTGAAATTCTGGAAAAGGATAAAATAAAGTTAATTAAGAAAAAACACGATTAATCCCCTTGCCTCGACATCGCTAATCAACTGTAAACAAAGCGCGGCCAATCCAACTAACTAAAACCCAGTTGTTAAAAAAAAATGGAAAATCAAGCTTAAAATTTACTTTAAAAAATCTATAGAATTTCGAAAAAGACTCTTCGTAGTGCAAATCATCAGACCTGTGAATAATTATGCCAAGTTTTATACTTCTGTTGCTTTAGTTTGGGCGGTAGAGGTGAAACACACAGTCGAAAAGTTACTTTATTCGTATAGATTTCACATTCAGGTATTTTAAGCTGAGGCGCCATTGTTGCACTCTAAGGAAGCTGAGTAAATCTTTTGATATTAAAACAAAGTTGTGTTCTTTGATTAAGAAGTAGATCCATGTCCTCTTCAGGAAAAGTTTTTCGCTAATCCCTTTGAAATATGACTAAATTGGAGACCTGTTTTGTTCTGTTCCAAAACTAGCTCGTAAGGTGATCGCTTAATGCAGAGTGTTCCAAACTTTTTGTCTCATAGACCCCTTGCCATAAGCTTTTTCAGTTTCGGGTAGACCCCTTGCTTACCTAATTTCAACTTAAATGTCTTTTTGAAAAGCTAATACTAGTACTAAAAGAACAATTTTAATTGTAGTGAAGTATAGCTTTTAAAACTTAAACAGTACGTTGTTTTGTTGTTGTTCCTGTATTAAAATTAAATTAATACACATAAAAAATGAATGAACAAATGCTTTTAATGAGGGATGAATTGGTGCTTCAATACACAATTTTAAAAGAACTAAAATTTTAATTAGTGAAGTATAGCGTTTAAACTTAAAAAGAGCTAATACGTATTGTTGTTGGTCAGGTTAGGTCAGGTTTTTGTAGTCTGGTTTACGGTATGCAGTTGGCCGTATCATCAATGATACGGGCGCCCTACATGTGTAAATACAAAGCTTAAAAATATTATCAATAATCCCACTGGCGTAGAGTATAGGTTCTGAGGATGCCCTGTATCAAAAAAATAATCTTAAGTGGGCCTTATTTAAATGTGGGAGCCCCTGCTGGGTGGGACCAGGTTAACATGTTGGGACTTTGTAGCTGGGAGGCCCCGTGCATCACTGATAAGGCGAAAGCTACGCTCCTGAATAGTCACATTTACAAAAGCTCCCATTTAAAAAAAAAGGGCCCCGAAGGAAATTTGGATACAGGGACTTGCTACTTCAGGGACTTGCTACGCCACTCCTGATTTTAGCCTTTTTAAATGTCCTTTTGGTACAAAGTGTCCGTTTTGAGATTGGCAAACTCTAATTGAAACAAACCTCTAACTAGAAAATAAATCCTTCTCTATAATCCATAATTGTGACAAATAATAGGTTCTTCAAAAGCCAAAATTGCTGACCCGTTTCTAAATTTATTTAAGATTCTCGTTAGGACCTATTCTGATCCGTCTTCTATTGTATTATGACATTTTTTCAATCTGACTATATGAATTCATTGTCTACTGTGGTATTATTATAAAAAAAAAAAAAGAAATCTCAAACCTAGTTTCCAAAATCTGGAGTAAAGAGTATTTAAATTAAAAGCTGGAACGTAGGTTAATATGTCCTAACAGATTGTCTGTGACAAATTGTGAAAATTGGGACGTCTAATATTATACCTTCCTAGCTTAATTCTGGAAAAAATTAGGAAATGGTCCTTGTCTCGATAAAATTTTTATACTGTCACCTAGTAAACACAATTTAACCTTACTCTAAATTTAGTAAATAAATCAGTTAATTTGGTTTTGCCGCTAGATCATTTTTTTTTAAAGATTCAAGTTACGATGTGGTTTAATGAGAGCCACTTTAATTTACACTCATAGATCCCCATGTAAATTATTTTTTCGCTGTCATGGATCCCTTTGCGTCAGAGACTCCTGAGGTCCTCCATTTAGACCACTACTTAATGGTTCGGATGAAAGAGAATTCTTTTGAACTGAACAAAGTGACAACCTGAGCCCAATTTTTGCGTCAATACCACATTAACTAAGAACGTAACATAACTTCGTAATATTTTAATTTGATTCCTACGGTCCTTACTAGTGATGCCCAGGGCCTCCTAATATTGCGCGTTGGCTTCAGGCTTGTTCATTCTTTGTATGAAAGAAGCTGTAACCCCGATCGTTGTCAAGCTTGTAGTATATGAGGGCAACCTTACTTCACAAAATATTTTTAGTAGCTCAATTTCTACTTCAGAAGTTTTTTTTTTCTTTTTAAAGAAAGCTGAAATTGTCGTGTGATAATTTTCAAAAAAAAAAAAATTGCTTGTTCTTAGTTATATTTACAGGTTCATCCACAAATTCAAAAATACGTCCAACAAAACGAATTGGATCACTAAAGATATCTGAAATCCGACGAGCTGAAATTACCCTTGTAAAGTTGATACAACAATGGAATTCAACTCGAAATGAAGGATTGTCCTTCACTACCAAACATCTGAGTCTGTCGATCAATGCAATTCACAGCGATTCTGAATGAACTAAGATTTGCCTACACCGACGCTGTAAGTAAAGTCAATACGGGTCAATCATTTCTTCCATCAGTTGCTGTCGAACATGGATGCTGTTTTAATGTTTTAAGACGGTTAAAGTATAACAAAGCTATTAATTTCAACTGCCTTATTCATTTATTTTCAAATTGAAATACATAACACAAAAATATAAGAACGGTTTTATTTATTTATTATTTCCCTGTAGCAATTATAGTCTAAAAAGAATTAACAAAATAACAAATATATATCGTAATTATACCATAATGCTATTACTTTTACAAATAATATAGGCCTAATACTTTTTAAAAAGGTATTTTCAAGTGTCGTTATACTACACTCCTTGTGGCATTACAGGTAACAACTATTTTGATTATAGATTTAAAACTGGTTTTATAATAAACCGCTGGCCACCGTAAAATGCAACACCAAGAAAGACAAGAGATAGCACAACAAAATTCTTTTGATGTTCTGTGTACAAAGCAGACCGCTGTTTTCTTAAACACAAGCTGCCAAAGGTGACCTGCGTGGCAGCTGGGGATGTTATCTGGTGTCAATTCATTGAGCAAACTACATGGACTACATGTTTCTAGTATCGGTGGTAGCATCCGGAGAGTGAGCTTCTGGCTGGGAAGCAATTCAATCTGGTGCCACGTGTGGTCGTGCATGATCATGTTGAAAATATGGCTGTAGCCAAGCCCTGAAGGTAAGGAAGGACAACTGGCTCCAACAACACCTCGGAGATGTAGCGCCAGGTTAAAGCAATGGCAATGCGTACTAGAGGAGTGCGAGAGTGATACCCAATACCACCCCATACCATAATACCCGGTGCAGGACCAGTGTTGTGGTGCATAACGCAAATGTTCCATTTTTCCACGGTTTTCCCCAGACTCGAATCCGACCATCGTGGGGCAACAGATGCGTGACTCGTCAGTAAAGACAACCATTCCATTCTCCGCCCACATCCCCCTTTTATCGCAAAATTGCCGGAGGAGACGTCTGGGGTTCTGCGTCAAGGGGGAGACCAAACAATGGACGTCTTGCGGACGAACCACTCTGCTGTAAAAGGCGTCGAATGGTACCCCAGACACTGAAGATGCGTTACAGACTCAATGTGCTGTGCTATAGTTCGTGTGTGGAGCGATCCCCTCACCGCCATGCGCACAATTTGCCGTCCTCACGTGAAATGGTCCGAGGGGGATACGACCACGTCCTCCCTTACCCCCCTTCAACGGTCACATATCCGCATTCAGTTGTTTGGTTTCTTCCAACACGACTACCGATTTCCCCGAAAGATAATCCACAATCCGGTAGGCCACTATCCTTCCTCTGTCGAACTCAATACTTATCAAAAGCTGATCCTTTTTTCTACGAGACATAATGATCGTTTTTAAAAAAAACAAAAAAAAACAAATTGCCGAAATTGAAATTGTCAAAAACTCCGCCAAATAGCGCTTTGAGGTGGCGCCACAGGTGCGCGTGATGTTTGGGGCTGAGCTGAAATTTAATCTTTTCATATCCACCTCCGCTAATGCATGTTGAAATTCATGTTATTTGCATGCTGCCTTCAGGGTGTTGCATTTACGGTGGCCAGCAGTGTACATTAATGAATTAAAAATTTTACATTTTGTTTGTTTAATCTAACATGTAACAAAATTTGAGATCTATGTAGTAATAAAATAGAATATTTTTTAAAAATTAAAATTATCGACAATATTGTTGTTTTATTTTATTTTAGCATTCTTATAAATATTTAATTTTTTCTCTCCCAAAATTAAATAAATTCGTATCAAGTTGATCTCTGAAGCTATTTCAAACATCCTTCAGAATATACCCCCCTTTCCCCCTAAAACCACATTTTTGCTTTAAAAGTATTATTAAGTAAAGAGTAAAGTTTTCAAATTTCTAAAATTGAATAAAATAATACATGCAAAACTAAATTTATTATTTGCACAATTTAACAGGGGTAAAATACAGCCTGCACACTCGGTGACAAGAGCTAGAATTAGTTTACATAATGAAAAAGAATACTATGAATACCAAAAATATAAACGCTTTCTATTGGCATGAAAACAAATTGATGATAAACCTAACTGTAAAATTATAATCTTCAAACATCTGAAATAAGTTTCTTGAACAAAACTTTATGTGATATAATCACTAATAACAAAAAAAAATAATAAAAATCAACACTCTATTTGTTTGAATTCACTTTTTCTTTAAGAAATTGCTTCCGGCTGCTGGTGAATGATTGAAGAAAATCTGACCTGAATCACGCGGGGGGACGAGATGCATGACAGATAGAACCAAATTCGTTTGGTATGAAGGGAATTTTGGCTTATTTGAGTGGGAAATTACGAAGCCGAATCTTGGTCGATCAGATAAGTTCGATGGTGAATGAATCGGAATCGTTTGGTGTGAAGGGAGCCTAAGGGTATAGTTAACTCTCAAAGTAAGATTAGAAATCTCACTCCAGTTTTAGACTCTGAAAATGCGCTATGAGTAGGAGGTAGACTGGCACACAGAAATTTGAGTTTTGACGAAAAACAAGAAATAATTCTTCCTAATATAATCCCAGATTAAGAAATTTAATTCTTAAAATGAATCACACAATTGCGCATATTGGTCCACAAACTTTACTGTTTATTATTAGACAAAGGCTTTGGCCAATTTCTGGTCGTAATATGAGTAGAAAGCTTGTAAATAATTGTACAATTTGTTTTAAGGAAAAACCCGCTACTTGTTCACAAATTAGGGGTCAAATGCCAACCGAGAGAAATTCTTGTGAGTTTTCCTTTTTAAAGGGAGTAGGAAACCTCTATACCGACAGTGTTAAATTGTCTCTTTTCGATGTACCTTTCCTCAAAATATGTTATATGTACAAGCTTGATATTTTTCATACAATTAAAGTACACCATTCTCATTATATTGAAATGAGCTTTTAGCTGATTTTGAATTTTTTAATAATTTATAAAATATTTATCAAACATAGTAAAATTTGACCCATTTTTCACAAAAAAAAAATTGTAAAAAATTTTTTTTGTGACTCCAATTCAGTTTAGTGTGCAATCGGAGCACTGAACACTATATTTTTCAGATAGCCAGCTCTACAGCCAAAAGTTCGGAGAACGCTCGAACAAAAGCCTTGTTCTGAGTCTCTGCTATCTAATTTTTGTAGTGAATTTTTATAGAAAATAATGAGTTTTGAACTGTGTGTGAAGAAATTTCTGTATTCTTGGGTCTTTCTGCTGTCTTATTTCTCACACTGACCCAAATGCAATCTCGTAAGTAAACCCTTAAAGGCTTATTTGGGCCCATTCTTCCTCGGCAGAATCGATTTCTATCCTCTTACATTCAATAATATCATAATAATAGAATTTTCCCCCTATTTTCTAACTATAAGACATTTGAGAGGCTCAACGATCAACTTATTGAGTTGCTAAGTGATCTTTAATACTTTGCATTATATTGAAGGTCCACCATGCAAATCTTTCTATTGTAAAACAGGTGAATTTCTACGTTTTACTGAACGAAATTTGCATAAAATCATAAGGCAGGCATTTTGTAAAGGTTCTAAGGCATATATGAGAACAGCAGAACTTTCTTATGAAATAGAAATGTTAATACATGCAAAATATTATGCATTTCCTGGATGTTGAAACATAGGCTCATTTCTTTCAGTTTTTTTGCCCATATACGAATGACTTGCTTTGTCGTCAGTACCTAAATAACATTCCGCTTCATGTAGCAATTTATGCTAAACTGTGCAATATTATTCGTTATATTTCTTTTTTTGTGCTGTTTTTTTTACATGTTGAGGACCGAATAAAGATGGCCGTTAAAAAGCCTGGAGTTTATTTGTCTCATAACTAGTAACATTCGACCCTACGAATATCACTCGTGCAATCGTGTAGCATGAAAATTTCGTAGAAATGCCAGGTAAGAGAAGTCTACACTCACAAAATAAAATTATAAGCTTATTACTAGCCGTTACCCGCCCGTTTCACTAGGTATTTCAAGATGTTGTATAAATATACTCTGTTTACATATACATAAATTACTGATACCTAGAATTAAGAATTGGATTGTATTGTGTGAAAAATATATTTATATCTGTAACTCTCACCTCTTGATATATATAAAAAGGACATAAATTATAATTTCTATTATCTAAAATAGAAGTAGAAAGATTTTTTGCGCTCACTTTTAAACCCCAAGAGATTTTTCACCAAAGCAACTTTTCTCTCCAGTGGATTCTACCCATAAAATAAACATGCTGCTAAATTTCAAACAAATTTAAGAGAGCAAAACGGAATATTTATCATACAATACGCCCGTAACCCTTGACACATTCTTAGCGATTCAATCAAAAAAAGA
Source organism: Trichonephila inaurata madagascariensis (assembly GCA_019973955.1). NCBI lineage: Eukaryota > Metazoa > Arthropoda > Arachnida > Araneae > Nephilidae > Trichonephila > Trichonephila inaurata. Next base: position 25,182 of record BMAV01008099.1, on the reverse strand, counting down.
AACATGCAAAACCAACTTATTAATATAGTCCCAGTAATTCGAAACGAATTTTGTAAAAACGCCCCAGTAACTCCCCCGCTTCCCCCCGAGGATTTCGTAAAAAACCATTCTTAGTGAAACTCTATTCAACTAAAGAAACGTGCTCAACAAATTTCAAGTAAATGGATTAAGTTCAAAAATAGGAAATTTTCTATAATCTTCTAACCCCTCAACCCCCCTTTTTGGGACGGTTTTCTTAAAACTTTGTTAAGAGGAACTCTATTCCATAAAGGAGATACCTTCTAATTTTCGCTTAAAGTTACCAAATGTAAAACTGAATGAACAGTTTCCTCCGGGCAACACGGGAATGTTCCCCTGTAATTTGAATGCAGTTAAGCAAAAAGAACTAAATCCATACATTTTTGCTCTTAGGGAAAATTTGGAGAGTGGAACGAGGACATCGAACAGTGAGTGGATTGTCCGAGGAACCGATGCGTGTTTACGAGTCGACCACCTACCGAGTCATAAAAGATTTTTGTCGTAAGAGAGTAAAGGGCTAAATGAGATCTACTATGAAAACAAAAAAAATGTAAAAAGTTTGATGTTGTATGACTCAAAATGATATTGCAATGGAAATGGATTACAATGATGTCATTAATGATTTTGTAATGATCAAACCGAAGAAAACCTTTGTTGTACAAGTACAAAACATTGACTCAATAAAGAATAAGGATGTCTAAAAGTAAAAGCTAGTAAAGCGTAAGTGAAGAAAAAAGATGACTATTAAAAGTTGAAAACAATTAATACAATAATGTGTACTCTGTACCGTAGTTTCAAACAACATTTGTTTCGGTGCATATTTACAAAAAGGGGGGTGGTGGTCTGTGATGCCGTAAGATGAAATTAAAGGTTGTTAAATCCTGCTACTATTTTCCCTTACGACTGCCTGTCCCGGATACGGGGGTCTGTGGGGTATTTAAAAAAAACCAGGCCCAAACATCACCGAAGGATCGTCTTGGCGTGATCGATAAAGTACTGGCGTTCGGATGGGAAATCCCCGTTAGGATCAACCTACAAGGGGGCCCTGGACTGAAGTAAAAAAAGCAATTTCTGAGCCCCGTGGGGCCATCTACCCAAAAAATATAAATAAAAATAAAAAAAAAAGAAGGAAAAAAACATCTCTCCGAAAACCATAGATTCCTTTCTCTCATCTCAGCAAGAAAAAAAAATAAGAATAAAATAAATAAATAAAATTAATGGGGAGAGAATAAAATAAATAAACATGCTCTCAGTAACAAACATGAAAAAATCGTTCGCCATCCATTCACTGGTGGGAGGGTGTGTAGCGGTATCAAATAAAACCAGTGCTTAAACATCACGCGAAGACGATCGTTTTGGCGTGATCGATGTACTGGCGTTCGAAGAAGGTGCCCGGTTAGAATCTAACTTCACAGGTCCATAGGTGGTGGATAATGGAAATACTTTAAAAGGGCAGAAACGAAGAAAGAGAAAAGCGTTAGAAAGTTAAGGGAAAATCCCTCCTGAACCGAAAGGTAAGAACTGAAGGAGGCAGGGCCGGACCGTGACTTTTGGGGGCCTTGGCCTAACAATATCTGAGGGGCCTCCTAAATAATTAAGTTTTTGCATTTTCCTAAAAAAAAAATTGTGTGGGAAAATTTAAAATATAAGGAAATTTAAGGTTTTCTTTTTATTTCAAACAATTTAAATACGTTATGAACAATAACATAATTTACAAAAAAACTTTTTTACACTTTTGTGCTGCAAATTCTTTTATTTGCCCATCACATTTTAAGTTTTTGGTGAGATCAGTATTAATACAAAAAAGTAATAAATAATTAAGCCTAGTATTTGTCATTGTTCTATATTTGTTTTCTATATAGGATATTTTAGAGAACGCACGTTCCGCTTCACAGCTAGTAATAGGGAGCGTTAGAAAAATCTTTAAAATGGTATACAAATTTGGAAAAACGCCAACAAGTTTCTTTTCAAAAATTACATTGAAAATATCCCTACAAGTATAGGACTTCAGTTCAGTTTGTTTTAGATAAGAGAGTTTAAAATTGAACACCTTCATTTACTAAATATTGGTCTACGTCATCTGATTAGTAAACAATAATAGCGCGTGCACATTCTCCAGGTCGACGTTCTTCTTACTCTTTGATCTTGCACACACACACAAATCCATAAAATTTTTTAATTTCTTACTATATTCTTCTATTTAAATCAAGGATTAGCTTGCCTAACACAACATACACACAATAAGCGTGTCTCTTTTAAATTTTTTTCTCCCATACACAGCTTTTTCTGTGGATTTATCTGCAAATTTTGAAACAATCCGTCTGTGTTGTTCACATCGCCATGTTCTGTTTCTATACTAGGACTTAATTTTTTGGCTGCGTCTTGATACTCCTTTAGTTTTTGATATGATTCATATCGTACATTGCATATAAACGTTTTTTAAATGACATAATTAAGTTATTTCCTTCACAGATGTCCAAACCAGGAGCCTGTAATTTTTTGTTACCTGAATTAAATCTTTGTAAAATTTCTTCCCAAAATATAATTTTAAAGTGGCATTTTAAAGAATATTCATGATATTACCATAATTACCTTTTAAGGCTTCAGCAGCGTCGCAAAGACAAGTCCATCTGGTCTGAATTAAACTTTTTGAGGTGAATCTCAGTTTAATTTCACGATTTAGAAGTTCCCATCTATGGGTCGCAGCAGAAAAGAAAACATATTTGTTGCAATAAACCAGATGTTCTCAAACATTTCATCTCATAGACCCCTTGCCATGTTTTTCGGTTTTGGGGTCACCTCTGCTTACCTAATGTAGAATTTTTGAAAATTATCAACTTAAATGTCTTTTTGACTGCTGTTATAGAACTACTTACTTTTTAAGATACTTAACTAAAAGATTTAAATCTTTAACTGTGTGTGTGTAGCGTTTAAAACTTAACACACATTCTAAGTAAATTAAAATTTAATTCATACAAATTGAAAAAAATTATATTAAGGGAAGGATGAATTTTCAACTTTTGGCATTAATCTCGTCAGGTATAACCCGAAATCTCCTCGGTTAGTAAAGTCCAGTCCTTTTCTTTCTTTTATTTTAGAGCTTAGCAACCGCACTGAAACTCCTTTTCACTAGGAATAGCAATTAAATACTTCATAATTCGGGATAAATATCAGGCATGTCTTTTTAAAGCCAAAATTGCTGACATCCGTTTTTAAACTTCACTCTAAGATCTCAATTACTGCCCATTTCGATCAGTTCCTCTTGTAATATATATTTTTTTTATCAATAGCACAATGTGTTTATTGCCTACTGTGGTAATTACAATAGTCAAAGCATTCTCAAACCTAATTTCAGAATCTGAATAAAGGGTTTTTAAATGTTGAAAGTAAATTAAAACGTCATTTTCCTAGCAGATTATCCGTAGCCAATTGAGAAACTGGGAACATTCGCGGGAAGTAAAATATTATACTCCTTAGGCTTAACTCTGGCACATGAAATGCTAAAATGATGGTCTTTGTTTTAATAAAATTTATACTGTCACCTTGTAACTGCAAATTAACCTCATTTAATCTTGTAAATATAAATCTGTTAAATATGTAAATTCTGGTTTCCATTTGATTAAATTTTCTTTTAAAATTTAAGTCACGATCTAGTTTAATGAGAGCAGCTATAATATTTAACTATAGTATATAGTAACCCCATTTACACCTCATGGCCCTCCAAATTATTCTTTCGCTGACATGGACCCTTTTTATGTCGTCATGGACCTTTTGGGGGTCTATATAGACTACTTTGGGAATCACTGCACTAAACCAAAGAAGTTCACGATTTTAGTCGCAACCTTAACTGATTCTGCACCAACTAGATTAAGAGCATGTGCAGCACACGGCACATAATTATAGGGAACTTATTTTTTCTTTTAGAAGAGGTTGTGCACACCATTATATCGACCGGACATATTAGCAGCGTTGTCAAATGACTCTGTCCCCTACAATTACCCAATAGCAAATCATTTGTTTCTAAAAGTTCTTGTAGAGAATTAAATAAGTGTAAGTCAGTGCGACTACTAATCTTAATTAATGAGACACATCTTTCATACACTTCCCCCCAAACAATATCGTAGTACAATAGCAAGTTGGTCATTGTGGGCCAAATCTGGTGTTGAATCCATCACAATAGAATCGTACTTTATGTCATCGTTATTTATTTGAGTTGTAATTGCTTTAATGATTTTCTTGCCAATGATCTCAATTATTTGCTCATATATTGTTTTTGATAAGTACGATATTAATGATTTTAGTTGTAGTTCTCGCCATTCAATGTGTTCACGAATGAATGGGTCGAACTCTTTTAGTAGTTCCAGGGCACTGATAAAATTACCATTATGTGAGGAGAACCAAAAACTTCCTAAATGCTAAACCTCTATAGCCCCAAATACTTTACTACCGCAATATATATATAACACGTTTTATGACATTGTGGTAATATTCTGTATCTTTTTTAGTTGGTCCTGTAACTGTTTATCTAAAACAGATTTTTTTTCCGCATCAACCAAACTAACATTAAATTTTTATGTTTAAGAGAATGTTCATAATTTTTTAAATAACTTGTTAATTGTTTCCAATCAGATAAACCGGTTGTGTATTGAGAATTTGTTTTAGAAAAAATTTTGCACCTCAAGCAAAAAACATTACCAATATTAATTGAATAACATAGCTAAAATATTTCTAGCAATTGGCCATTTTTAAGTTTTTCAATGAAATGATTATTCGAAAATGAGATTTCTTTGTATTCTCTTACCGAAACAAATATATATCATTTGGATCTTTATTTTGAAAATAACTTATTTCATGTGAAAGGATAAAATCAATAAAATTATTATTTATCGATTTAGCCCACGTACCCACGTCAACGTATTTCTCAAACTCATTTTTTTTAACACTTTTCCATCGGGGCCTTACTGATGTCCTCTGGCTGAACAATATCTTTTTATAAGGCTACTGGTCATCTAGATCTTGCATATGTTCATCATTAATATTTGCTTGTGTTTCTCCGTTTTCTTTGGTAAAGTTTTTTTCCCCTTACACTTGTGAATGCATCGGCGTTTGTTATATTCTTGTTACTTTGTTCATTTTTCTGCTCCACTTTTATATTTTTTATCAGACATATTTATATTGTATACTAAGAGCTTAGTTTTCTTGAAAATAAATTTAAAAGTTTAGGTCATAAAATTATGATAATACAACCGACTGTTCTTAATAAAATAAAAATATTCTAACAAATTTTTACAAAAAAATATAGTACATTTCTGAGATAATTAAAAAAGTCTAGTTTATATTAAAAAATAAAAAAATCTGTCTATACTCGCTAAAATCTAAAACGCGGATTATTTATTGGCCCATCTATTTAAAGGGTTTTTATAAAAATAACTTTAAGAGCTACTTGCCCCACTTTTAATAACTTTGTTTTTCCGTTGTCATCCATTATTTGCTGTTGCTACCTATACACAAAACCCGATTTATTACGAAAATCAAGACCACTCTACTTTTTCCATAATATTAGCAGGAAATCTCCGTAATCCTCATAAAATGATTGTTATTTGTTTTCCATCCTATAGAAGTAATTAAGTTACCCCAAATTTTAAGATAAAATATATACTTATGGAAAATCCTGATGGTTTCAATCTTTGAAAAAAATACTTAATTATAACTTCAATATATCTTCCTACTTAAATAATTTAGAAATGTGTATTCGTACTTATACTTTTTACTTGAATAAACAGGTACCTTTTAATTTCAGGTATTATGCACAGGTCACAGCAACAAATCAGTATTTTATTTTTAACTTACAATTATTATTGCACGTAAATAAATGGCTGCAGAAATAGTGCCAATACGTTTGTATAAATGGTCGATGTTCGTCGGCGCCGCTCTATGATAGTGCCTGTCTATTAGTTAATTTCAGCGTATTCGGTGGTAGTGCGAAAGGACAAAAGTAAATTGTTCTTGCACTCGAAAATAAATAAATTTCATATAGTATTTCCGGTATTTTATTTTGGATTTGTATTTTTTACTGGTTTTTATCCAAGAACTTCCCCAATTAAAAGATTTTCCCTGACCATGAAATTCCTCATCTGTCAGTGGCAATTACTCATTCCAATATAAGCGGCGAAGGGTTCATCAAATGTATGTGTAAAACAAAGAAGCAAAATAAGAATGGTCTGCGTGGAAAATGTAATTCAAAAGGCCATTCAAGCCTACCATGTTGCAATAAGTTGATTAATTTTAAGTTCTTATTTTTTATGTGAAAATCTTGTTTTCCTTAATAAGAAAGACAAATTTTGTTTGGTATAAGTTTCTTTTTCCTTTACGTATTTTGAATTTTTTAATGGCACTCTCATTATTTTGTCAGAATAACATTTGCTTTTTAAAAATGTACGTCAGTGATATAGTAACCTTATTTCATACTTAGCCTAAACAGCTTTAGTCATTCTATAGAATGCCTATAGGCATTCTATACAATGCCTAGGCAAAGTATGAAATAATTCTCTTATTTCATACTTTGCCTAAAAACATCCGGCATTCTATAGAATGCCGGCATTTCATACTTTGTTGGTAACATATATACTATTTTTTATGTAAGCATCTTTTTCTGTTTATTATTTTCGACGGGGAATGGGGGCCCATTTAGCCCATACGTCAGTGCTTCTCAAAGTTGGAGTATTCGCGACCCAATATTCAATTATAATTTTATCGTCCCCCCATACAATAACAATATATTGAATTGAATAATACTATACTTTGACGCTAAGACTAGAATATGACTTTAACCTTTTAAGCACCACAGACGTAGATAAACGTCTCGCGAAGTTTTTAATTATATATATGAGAAGTCCATAGGGTCACTGGTATTTAATAAACTTGTTCTTAGTTTTGTTAAATTAATTATAAAATACATTGTGTAGCACTGATACATGTATAAGTGTAATTTATTACTTGTAAATGTGTATTTTATTATGTCAGTATTTTATTTATTCACATTCAGTAAATTAATAATTTTTTTAAATAATCTTTTGTTTTGAACCTTTTAATGTGCTCACGCCCCCTCGTAGATTTGTCACGCCCTCCAAGGGGGGGCCCACAGTTGAGAAACACTGGTGTAGCATGATTCATTCGACCACATTACCCGCTTCCAATCTTCAGATGTCCAGTGTCTTCTTTCTCGATACCACTGCAAATGAATTTTTGCATTTTGGTCAGAAATGAGTAGTTTTCACACAGAATATGCTATGCATTCCTATCCTCTGACCCTGGTTCAATCTGAAATCAGTTGAGAAGTCTTAGTTGACGATTTGTGTCAGCTGAAGTACAGTTGAGTCCCTGTTCTGCCATATACAATTCGTTGGAGACGACGTCGATCACGCTCTTGGAAATCGGTCCTCGAATCGCACAGCTACGTCTTCTAAAGAAAGACTGCAGGTTCTGATTCCAACTTTTGAAAATCTTTGCCATGGCTGCTTTTGAGAACCCGGTGAGATTTGCTACCCCTGCTAAACGGGCACCAAGAATAAGCCATTTTTATAATAATTAAAGTTCTATCCCATTTTACTTCATTCATAAAAAAGCACTCTTACACCTTACTTATACTAGCATTTTCCCCTCGTGTAACCCACGTCATACGAAAAAATTCCATACTTAATTCCTATCACGCTATAACGGCTTGACACATAGCACACGATAGATTAGAAAGAGGGCGCTGCTGTGAACTGTTTTTGGCCATTGAGCGGGAAGGAGAGAAGGTGGTCTCGAACGTGAAAATGGAGGACGATGCCTGTAGTTCCTAAGCGATTTATAATTGTAAATATAGTGATGTGTTATGAAGAAAAAATAAATACGGTAAATCCGGTTAATTTGAGTGATGATTAATTCAACCGCAAGACGATCTTACAACGCATTCAAATACAGATTTCAAAGGTTTCTAATTTATTGGCCAATGTGTGTATAAATAACATACTTTTCATAAGGAACTGTCAACAGAATTCCTTTACATCTTTTGAACTCATTTTTTTATGTTTTATTTCCCCACACTTTTATGTCTTGGGGAATCTTATCGTGCTACTTATGTCAATTTGCAACAGTTTGGTAAAAAGTTACTTCAGAAAAACCGTCTCGTCTTTTAACTTTTACATACAGCTGTATGATCGGATGTAACAAAAGGAGACAAACACAGATGGTAAGTTTTATTATTTCATAGTACATTCATTTTCATGCAGTCATCATTCTTGATGTCTGTGGATCATACACCTAACAGTTACCTCTTACATCAGAAATTTTAATCTTTCCAAAGTCTGGATCAAATATGTGCCTAGTTTCGTAGCTTTCCTCATCTAGATTAATTTTTGTGGGGGAGACGGGTACATTTTCTTCGATATTTCCGCAATCTGCCGCCTATAATAAAATATCAAGAAATACATATTTAAAAAAAACTTTTAGAGGTATAATATCATAACATTTTTTTTTTAAAAAAGGATTATCCTTTACAAAGATAATAATTTAAATAAGTAATTAGCATTAGATAATTAAAAAACTCAAATGCTTTCATCAAAACATGTTTGATTTCTACACAATATTTATTTCCAAGATAAAAGAAATTTCATTCAAACTTTCGATGATCTCACTACTAATATTAAATATATTTATCAACACTTTCGACACACAACTTTCATTGTGCAATAAAGCAACCAACTATAAATATTTTCTTGATACTGGTTTTCCCATAAATTCATTTCACAAAGAATGAGAGAAAAATAAAGTATTTTTTGCAAGAGATTTTGGTGAAATTGTCGAATCGGCAAACTGGTCCGCCAAATTTTGAAAAATCGCCAATTTGGCGAGATAAGTGACCAATACAATTCAACCGAGATTTTTAATGCATGAACATAAGAAATAATGAATAAAGTTACAAAGAAAGTATAAAAAAACTCAGTGGCGCAACAACCCATGAGGGCCAAGGCCTACTGTGCCCCTCTCAGTATACGTGACCTGGGGAGCTGAGGTGTATGAACAGATGTTCCGGTCAGGAGGCCAGTCTGACCTAAACACCCAGTGTTAAGTTCCCAAGCACATAAGCTTAGTACTCATTCATCGACCCACTGAAGGGATGAAAGGCTGAGTCGACCGTGCCCAGCTCGGGATTTGAACCCTGAACCTGTGGCGTCGAACCGCGATACGCTACCACTCAGCTACTGGACTACAAGAAAGTACATGATTTACCAAAATATATTATGCATTTATATATAAATATCTATTCAATATGCTGAGATAAATTCCAATAAGATCTGGTTGAATAATCTTAAAGATCTTCCCATGTGGCCAAGACGTAAAGTAGTTGCCGAGTTTCGTCTGACCAATGGACACGCCTGTCTCCTCAAACATCTTCATCGAATTCATGTTGCACAGGCCCCTTTCTGCATGCTCTGCAATATTTAGGACTTGGATGCTGACCATATTCGCCACTGCCCAGCACTAAAGGACTCCTCTTCGTGCGATCTTTATTGGCAAGATAGGGACTTATGGGTTCATAGACTTTTCTCGCCATGTTTTTTCCCCTACTTTATTTATTTTGTCTGTTTTTGTTTTCGCTCCTACCCCTTGTGGTGTAGTGGTCTTTTGTAACCCTGGTCATAGGAAATAAAAATAAATAAATAAAATATATAAATTCCTTACCTCATAAATACACACACGCGCGAAAATCACTACAAAGAAGATCGTTTGTGGACCAAGAGGGATTTCTCTTTCACTAAAGTAGATGTATAGGAGTGATCTTGACGACACAAAAATAGATATCTTTATAGAAGTCCAGAAGATTTTGGGGTGATTATTAGGCCAGAACTTTTTAGAAACCATTAGAAGGTTCTTTCCAGACTATAGAAGAACGATGCAGAGAAACAATATTGGAGCCAAACAGTTGACAGCGACTATGTATTTTATTTGCTTCATACGAAATTGTGATTACGGACTTGAATTGTTGTGTTCAATATGTGTGTAGATTTATGCGTGTGCTATTTGTTCTTGCTAGAAGAAATTCTATTGTAATTACTAGAGTTCGGAATAAATTACAATCTTCTCCTAAAATACATGCCTACAAATAGTGTGAACCATTCCAGCATTCGAAAAACGATTAACCAAGTAACAATATACAGTAAAACCCCGAACTTACGTGATAGGTGGGACCGAGTGATAACCGCGTAAGTAGAATTGGCGTAAGTCGGGGTATAATTTCGCATATAAATATATATAAATTATTTTAGTTGGGACCGGAGATGAAAGAAAATAATAATTTAGTAAAAAAAATATATATATTTAGTAAGATAACACAAATACAAATCCTCACATTGAAGTTATTTTGATGTAGAAGGTTTCATAAAATCTGACAAAGTAATCTGCCGACTCAAAGATTTTTTTTCTTACAACATTTCTTCGTTGGATGCTAATAATTGTTTTATTTATTTATTTGAGAAAATGCACTCTTCATTGGAATCTACATTCTCAAAAAAAAAAACTTTTAACCCTTCTTCAATTGAACTGAGGCCTTCTGTCAAATTCCCAGCCATCGTTCGATCTTCTAATTGAACTGGGATAAAAGCCTCAAGTTCTTTAATGTCTTGCTCTTGTTAATGCATTTCTACGAGCTCATCAATTGTCAGCTCCTGATTGTGGGAATCCAGCAGTTCTTAAACATTATGCCTGGCAAGATCGACAACTTCTCTCTCTCACACACACACATTACGGAATAAATAATCCGAAATATATTATACTGAGGCTGAGCGTCGATTCTGAGCGATACGCCCGAACATGTACATTAGTTAAACAGGAAGCAAGGAATGAGTAATCGAGTTTTGAAGCGCTCAAACAAAAGACGAATCGACGAGATTTGAATATCGCTTAAGTCGGGGTAGCGTATGCCGAGGTGTATTACTGTTTTTTAATTTGTTAGTGGGTAATTCTAGTACATCAACAATATTGATTCGATCTTGTTGAAATTTTTCATACTTGGCCTTTAAACCATGAGGATGGTCATCACTGAGATAAAATTTCTAAAAACCATCCACATTCACGGCTTTTACACTACAATTTTACAAATTAGAGCATTCTGGTAGTCCTCATCGATGATGCGTTTCGGAATTTTTATGGCAATCCTGAGATGATTTAACAAGCTTTATGTTAATTTTTAGTTCTCTTTAGAGCTGGTTTGTAATCATTTTGATTTTTTTTTCCTTTCATAAGTACATGAAGCCATGTACTATGTGCCCTGATCCGGAAACGCCGGGTATACTCTAGGTTTAATCTACATTTTTCTTTATTACATTATATGCAATTAACAATAGTTTAATAAAAATATTTAACTTAACTCAGTGGCGCGACATATCATGAGGGACAAGGCCTACTGTGCCCAACTCAGTATACGCGACCTTGGGCCCTGAGGTGCATGAGCAGATGTTCCGGTCAGGAGGTCAGTCTGACGCGAAAACACCCTCAGTGTTAAGTTCCCAAGCAAGCTTGGTACTCATTTTATCCACCCATTGAAGGGATGAAAGGCTGAGTCAAATTTTGCGCACCCCGGGTTTTCCGACCTGTGGTGTTGAAGACGATGACTAAACACAGCCCTGGGTTTAATTTAAAACATTTATCAATATTAAAATGAACCTAATATCAATAAATTGTATTATTTAAACAATAAAGAGAAAAGTTGCTTCTATACTTTTTAAAGCGCTTCCTTAAAAAGTTTTTTTTTAACCTAGAGTTTAATATCTGGGATTTGTACTTTAATCATAGTATTATGTTTTAAAAACATTCAACTCCCATCAATAGCGCACACAGGAATTTTTTCCCAAGGGGGAGGGGGTCCGGGTTGAAAGTTCACCATTCTTATATCATGCTCATTTGATTTGTCGATTTTCAGAACAAAACACATAAAAACTAATATTGAATAAATTATTAGCATTACAATAAAATAATCATTAATAACAAATACTTTTAAAATTTCGTACTATATACTTAGAATTATAATACTGGGAAAAATCAAGGTTTGAGGAGGGGTCCGACTCCCCAGGCCCCTTTGTAAGACGACCCCTTACAATACAGTACATATAAGTATTTATATAAATTATGGAAAGCACAGTTTATTTTGTTACAATCGATTAACAAATACAAATTGAGTCCAAAAAACCAAAAAATTGCCTTTAAAGTTTGCCACTAATTGAACTATTCTCATCAAGAAAATCATTGCAATGGAAACAAATCTCTATCATAGGACTGTGTACAGTGAAAAAATGTTTTTATATGATCTCCTTACAATCTAAAAGTCGATGAACATGTGTGGTTTTGTGGAAAGTTCGGCAAGAAGGGTGACTGCATTGTCCTGGTGGTAGCAGTACGTGAGAACATAACCCCAGATCGGGAGTCCAGGGCTCTAGGGAGCCCACAGTTGACTTCAAAAGTGCTACCCTTTGTAAATTCAATTTGGGCCAAAACCCGACTTGCAGGGGTCCCAAATGTCCTCTGTTACCACGGTGCAGTATCATAGTGAGATGGTGTTTTGCATGGTTTGGCCAGGTTCCTTTCCGTTGTTGGAAACATAAACCCTAAAATTTAAGAGGACAATCTGAACAATTTGCTCCGAACTCTATGACAATATTTTGGGAAACCATTTTTTCCAGCAGTAACTGTTCCATTCACATTGAGTTTTAGCAGCCATGGTTTGATGAACTGGGTATTCAAAATGGACTGTTTCCCTGAATTTCACTATAAATCCTCAGACCTTGGGACAAATTAACACATATTATGCTGCAAGCCCAAATAAACCATTCACGTGGCACCTCACTTCAGCTGTGATGGACCCCTTTGAATCGATTCCTATGGCTACTTGTCAAAGATTGGTGGAAAATTTCCCCAGCGAGTACATAATTATCACCACCCACATATCAGAAAAGAATAATGTTATAGTGTAAAAAATCGAACTTGATAATTAGAAGTAATAACAAGAGTCTAAAATGATATTCCTTTCCTATTCAGTTAAAAAAGTTCAAAATTTCCCGCCTGCATGATACCTATGCAGTGTATGCCTCACATATTGCATTACATCAATTAATAAGTAAAATTATTAGTTTAATATTTTTCCTTTAAAATTATGAAATTTACTATATAAAAGTAAATTGTATTGTTTAGCGTATTTACATTTAACCAAATAAAATAAGATATTTAATTTTGTTTTAAAATAATCACTTAAAGCTAAAATTTCTACATTTTCTTCCATGGTTCTTGTACATATATCATTTCCATACAAATACCTTATCCATAGGCTTTGGCAGAATATATAAACTGACAAAATGATTGTTTTAAAAACTAATCACCCTCTAATCCTCCATGTCCCTGGATCTTTTGTGTTCCCCAGTGAAACAATTATAATACATATATGTAACATTTTTGATTACACTCATGGACAAAAAATTAGCACACCAAGAAATAATTGTGGGATTGTAACGAAACTTGGCATGAAGATACATGTCGGGGAGACATGCAAATGATTAGAAATGCAGCGTGATTGCACATTACGTATAGCTGGTAGAGGGCATTTAACATCGTTCTCCGTGGAGTATAAAACAGGTAACCAAAGCTTGTTTGAGTGAGCTGAATCGCTTACAAAGGAAGAGCTGAGGTAGACATGCCATTACGCCGTTTTCGAAGACAATATGAGCAGCTGTCGCAGTTTGAGAGGGGGAAAATCATCGGCATGATGGAAGCTGGGTGGTCAACTAGGCTAGTAGCTCATCAATTAGGCCACTCAGATTGTGTTGTGAGGTGTTGGGATCAGTGGATCCAAGAGATGTCATTTAAACAAAGACCAGGCTCAGGACGCCCTTGACAGACCAGTCCTCGAGAAGACCACCACATTGTAAGAAATGCTCACGTTCAACCAACTGCTTCATCAGACACCAACCAGGCACAGGTAGCTCCTGTGTCTTCTCGAACCATACGAAGGCGCCTGGCTGAAGGACATTTGGGATCGTGGATCTCATTATGTGTACTGCTCTTGACACCCACCCATCGACGCTTCTGTTTGGAGTGGTACCGTGCACGAGGAAACTGGACTGCAGCGGAATGGACCAGGTCGTCTTTAGTGAAGAATCCAGATTCAATCTCAGCAGTGATGACAATCGTGTTCGGTGTCGATATCCGGGGGTGAACCCTAAATCCCATCTTTGCTTTACAGCAACACACCACTCCCACAGCTGGTGTGATGGTATGGGGTGCCATTGCCTACAATACACGGTCACCCTTAGTATTGATGTGTGGCACCATGACAGCCCAGTGGTATATCCATGATATCCTGCAACCACATGTGTTGCTACCGCAACGGCTCCCAAGAGAACTTTTTCAACAAGACAATGCTCGGCCTCACAGGCAAGGGTGTCACAAGCCTGTTGCGCACTGTTAATACCCTTTCTTGGCCGCCGAACCCCAGATTTGTCTCCAATCGGATATCTTCAGGATCATTTGGGATGGCAGTTGGGCATCCCAAGAGTTTTTATGAACAAGAAGCAGGTTACAGCAAATATGGAACAAATGTCTAAAAATATCATACAGAACTTGTATGCCTCAATGCCCGATCATATCGCATCATGCATTTGAGCTAGAGAGGGTTCAACAGGGTATTAAATTTCTGTTCTTTTGCCTTTTTTTCTGAAATAAATGATCCTTTTTCTCTGATTTTCTAATCATTTACTTATATCAAAGTAGTCATTACGTATGTATAATTTCGTTTCATTTTGATGACTCCTTCTTTGTGCGCTAATTTTTTTTTTGTCCATGAGTGTATTTAATGAACCCCACCGCTCTGTAATGGTTGTTTTCATTAGAATCAAGGAATGTAAATATTTTTACATTTTATATATAAACAGAATAAATATCAACTGTAAATTTTTAAAGGAAAAAATTATATGCATACATTTTATTAATTGGGAATTTAATATATAAATATTTTTCACACTCCAAACCAAAACAACCCTTGCTCCACACATCTGTTTTCCACCCAAATTGAGCTCTCCCTCCACAGTCCCAGTTCCCAGACACGCTTGGGGTACGCTACATATTTGATTCTGAATATTTGCATGATTTTGTTTGTGCAATACTTTTTGTAAAAATAGACATAGTTTACAAATTCTCTTAATTTTTCACAGAAATGTTCACACATTTACTGCAATGTGATGAAAGAGAATGTGGATGGTAGTGTAAGACTCCTATGGATATAATTCCAGTCACAGATATTTATTCCCAGAACTACAGCCAGTATTTATAAATTTACAGAGAGAAACTACAGAATTTTTGACAGATGGAAACTACAAGTGAGCCAACAATTCTCATTCTAAAGGATTAAGTTTCTATATAAAAGATCTCCTTTTGGGGGTGATATTTACACATTTTCTCAATTTAAACATCCTCTTGAAAATTGACTTTTAAGTGGAATCAAGAGGTCGGAAATTTATGACTAATGGGCTGTCACAGAAAAGTATCAGAGGGTGAAATTTTTTGAGAAAATACTGAGAAATTTATGATTTATGTAATGTTAAGTAAAGTATTTTCACAATTTTTTACAAGACTATCTGAAATAATGTAGCTCCATGTGCACAAAGAAGCCACTGTATAATGATGAGGGCGAATGGGAAGTGTTACAATATATATATATGTATACATACACACAACTTGATAAAAAAATACGTAAAAAATACTAATTAACACAATTTTAGAGCATAAATAATAAAAAGCTATTTTTTTTAAACAAATTAATTACATTTAAATATTATAAAAAGAAAAATAAAGAGAAAAAAATGTACAAACCTTAATACATATGCTTTTTTTCTTTAAATTCTTCTTGCGTTTCTTCTTTAACTTGTCTTTTTTCTTCAGCTTTTTAGTTTTCACAGCTGTTTGATTTTCTTCACTAACATCCCTTGATATTACTGGATTTTGAGAAAGATGAGAACATTCATTTACAGCTAATTTTTCATTCGAAATGTCTCTGTTGGCACGAGAATAATCTGTAATACGGTCAGCTTTCCATTTTGGTGAAACATTTAAAACTATCAAATGAAAAATACACTATACTTAATAAAATATCTATCAATAATTTAGCAGTTAATAAAATACAATATTACTTTATTCATTACAGTGATCATGTGGAAATTTAATTTTAAATCTGCAGTACAGGGTTTGTTAATTCATAAAAAGAAATATTTGTATTCAAATAAAGAGTACGACTTGGGAAATAATTTTTTCCTAAAAAAAAAGGTGGCTACCTACTTAAAAAGTTAATTATTATGGTAAACAATGGTTACAACATAAATAAATTTAAATACCCTTATCCCTAACTACCCTAAAAGTCATACTTGGCATCCCATGCTATTCTACAAAATATGATTAAAATGAATGCCAAAAATACCCTATTTAAAATTTGTCTTACCTTAAAAACCTAAACCACATAATAACTGAAACAATATTATTTTGTCTTTTTTTTTTACACAAAAAAGCTTTCATGCCCATTTTTCTACCTCATACTTAATGACTTATTAAGCAAATTTGTGTCTTTTACAAAATAATATACGTAACATATTTCTACATCTGCCCTTTAATAGACATTACAATAAATAATGTTTCAGAAATCAACATTGTGTCCAAATAATCTCAAAATTAATAATATATGCTGATATTTGTGTTGCTTTATTAGAGCACAATTCAATTAATCAACAATAAAATTTACTTCAGAATTTCACTATTCTATCCACACACATATTTCAAAAATATAAATACACAAACATTAAGAATTTTCTTACCAGGAAAAATTCTCTTTTTTTTTTTCCTTACAAGGGGACTGGTTTTATGATATATTGATTCCAAATCTGTTTCCTGCTGACGGGTTTTTTCACCTTCATTGCAGTTGACCTCTTGAAATTCTAGTTTAATAAATAGACTTTTACCATCACAGTTCTCATTTTTTTCTGCATGATATTCTGTAGAGCAATTAGTAGTACAAGACACATTTGATGAACCAGGTATTTCATGATTTCTATTAAGTGGTGAAGTATTTTCTTGATCAATCATTTGAAGTGAATTTACTGACAAGATTTCATCTTCACAGTGAAAGGATGATTGTGAATCAGTTTCTATTTTGATTTCTCTATGTAATATATTATAACTTTCATCTGAGAATGTTGCATCTTCATCTATTTCTGTTTTTATATAGGGTAAGAATGCCTGTGAATCATTCATACAGCAAGTCTTCTGTGCCAGAATTATGCAGAAAGTCATAATTAGCTGCTTCATTTTCAGAACATTCAGAATACTCTTCTTTTTACAGTACCATCCATCTTAATGAATTGACTTTCAACATATTTTATCATGCCGTTCATGATTTCTTCAACTGGTTCATCAAACATTAAGAAATCAGCAAAGGAATTTATACCATCCATATTACATTCAATTGGATCCAATAATTCTTTAATCTTTGTGACAGGCACATTTTGGATTCCACTGTTTCTTTGTGAATATTTTTGTTGCCTACAAAGGGAAAAATCAACATCTTAACATTAAAAAAATATAATATATTTTTTAAGAAATAAAAAGTTTTCTCAAAGTAAAATTTCATTACAGTACAATTTCTAACATAAATTAATATTTAATGAGAAAGCTTGCATTTATTTAGGTATTAAATAAATAAATAAAAACTAAGCATATATTATGAGTGTATTACCTAGTACACTTTTTTGAAAACTATATAAAACAGAGAAATTTTTTACAACTTCAGGTTAATAAATTAATTTAAAATTTGTAGCTTTCACTTTTTTGAAAGGGGAAAAATTTGTTTTGCACTTACTTAAAGATCAATACATTTTATATTATTCTCATATACAGTAACTAAAGAAATTTATACACCAATGATTCAAACATTTTACAAAATCAAAAATACATTTGGATATAATCAAGAATTTAAAAAAAATTGTTAGTTTTGCACTGTAAAAGATTAATTTAAATAAGCAATCTATTTTAACATTGAAAAATATTATAATAATTAATAAATTAAAGTTAAATTTAATCTTAATTAAAGAAATTATGTAAGAATATATCATATCCAATTATTTTATTAGTAATACAACAAAAGGGGGAAATCTTAATCAAAGGACAGTAAATTTGAAGAAAAAGTGTATTCCTTATTTTTTCTTTTCCAGTAAATTACACATATTCAGTACTTCCTTTTCTTATACAGTAGAACCTTATTATTCCTAACTAATTGGAGCTCTAGGTTGTCTCAATAAATGGAAATCCAAATTAAACAAAATAACCTATAAAATGAGCCAAAATGCATTTCTAAAAACCCTATACATTAAGGTCGGGGACACACTTTTGAGATAAGACAAACCAAAATGGTAAATAGTTGTAGAAGAAAAATTCAAATCAATTAATTGCTTACAAGATATCTATAGGATTTTCTATTTTAAATAAACAGCTTTGTACTTATTTTTTAACGATTGTTTGGAGTAAGATTAAAGTTGAATTAATTGAATCTGGATTAAGAAGAGTTCACAGTAAATTATTTCTTAAGGCAATATTAGTTCATGGATCATTAAGAATAACACATCATAGTTTTTTTAGATAAAATGTTTTTGCTAATGATAAAACATAATTGAAACTATATTTTGAAGAAATAAAATCTTATTCGAAATATTTAGCACTTCCATAGTATTCAATATTTTGAAATGGAAATTTATGTTACATCTTTTTCAATAATATTTTATAAATTTGTAAATTTAATATACACACTCAAGTTTTCTGTTGCTATGTACACTTCCAAAAGATTTGTGCAAAATAAATAAAAATTTAAAAAATACATCCTATTTATAGGTTTATGGGGGATTCAGACTTTTGAAAATCAGCAAAAATAAAAATAAATAAATAAAAAATAAATAAACTATATAAAAATATTCAGTAAGAATCTTACATTTTTTTGTGTGCCATACATTTAGGTATTATATATTTATGTATAGAGAAAATAAATACTAGCTTGAAAATATTAATTTAAAAATATTAAAAAATATTTTTAAAATTAAAATAGGATTTTATTTGTTCTCACTCTTTGTCAAATGCAACAATGTGTGTTGTGTGTGTGGTTATTACCTTCCCCCCCCTTCATTTCTATAATTCTGTCTGTAATTTCTTTAAAAAAAATGCACAGGTATCTTTTGGTGCTATGTTTCAATAAGAAATTCAGTTACATTATTTGTTGCATCATTGTATTTGAACTTGAAGACTTATATAATTCTACTATAAAAGGTCATTTTAATCTTTAGAACTCATTTTAATTTTTTTAGATCATTCCAACTACCATACAAAATATTTATTAGCCATTTGATTAATTTGAACTGTCACTGAGACCTTATTGTTTGCTATCAAATCACTGGCACCATCTTCAACTCCACTCCTTTTGTTGAATGTGGCTTAAGAGCTAAATTAACAAACTATGGTTTTAAAGCTTGATTTCCAGAAGCACATAGGAGCAAAACTGCAAAATCTTTAGAAAGCTTAATATTATAACCATTTACCTTTTAATCATTTTTTTTTTTTTTTTCATTTTAAAAATTGTTTGAGAGGAGATTTTTTTAAAAAAAGTTAACATACTGTTTTTGTTTTAAAACAGCGATTTTCATTCTCTGATCCATTTCCAAACGATTTTTGCTTCAAATCATTCACACAACATTTTTGCAAATGATCCTCTTTTACTGAAGGACTCTTCAATTTCTTTTCAATGTTCTCTTTGCTTCTTTTTGCTCTTCTGACAGCTTTGAACTATATATAATGTTCCTTAACTTCCTTTTCCTTTCAATGAAGACATTCTTCAGAAATTTTTCTTTCAAGTTGCCTTTGTCTTCTTTCTTATCAACTTGCTGATAAATTTCTTGAGTCATTTCTCTATACACAATTCAAATATCAATAAACTTGTTTAAATTACTAATTAACTGCAATTTCACTAAGTTTTAGTTAAAGTTTGCATAATTGATTATTTTTGAAAATTCTTAATGTTTTGCTAATATTTAACATCTCATTCAGCAAGCAGTTTACTTTATTATCTAGAAGTGCCACCTATTAATGAGATGCTATACAAATAATTTTGCATGTCATTACATACACGTGGATTTAGCAGAACTTTGTTTAATATATAACAGAGTTGTACCTTAGAAATAGCTTTTAATAAATAAAAATAGCTAGGCAAGTAAATATCCTTCTTGATTAATATTAGATCTTTAGTGATTTTTTTATTATTTTCAATCCTGAGAAAGTTCTTACTTCAGATGTGACAAGAATTGTAAGTAATATTATTTTAAGAACATTATCAAAAAGTGTGCAATATAATGGAAATAAATTATTTTTAAACAAAAATATCTTAGTATTTGTAATATTGTGATCCTGAAAGGCAAAACTTAATGCCAAATTTTAATTTCATTTAAATGAATCAATATTACTTTACAATGTTGCATTTAAGTATTTCTAACATTTACAAGTATCTTAAGTCGGTATTTTAATTCTATCCAAATCATATATAAAAAAACATACACCTCAAATTCAAGATAAATTTCAAATCTTAAAATAAATAATCATATCATCGATTATGATATGAAAAGATTGAATTTGGACATATTCTTTACCAGATGAAATTGGCTTACTGGTTCCTTCATAACAAAATTTTGTTTTTTCAGCTTTTGATATCTTAAATTCCAATTAATATTCATAATTCTTGTGAGCTATTTACTTAGCTATTATAAAAGAATATCTTATCTGTATAATCCTAATTCAAAACATTTATCAAAAAATTGAAAATGGCCCTTTTTAATGTGAATTTGCGATCTCAATATTTATATCATAGAATTTTAAAATACCTGCATGCAAGGTTAGTATAATTCACTCAATGTGTACCCAAATTCAATAAATGGAACAATTCATTGAACTTAATTTTAAACATTTGAATTCAAATGAAATCTGTACTAACTACATGATAATATTCAAATGTATATATACATTAGGACTGAAAAAAAAATTGATTTTTCAAAATTAGCCAGTGACACAGAACCATGAGCATTGTCCTCAACCCTGTTGAGCCAGCCCTGATGGTTGTGCTAACATTTAAGAAACTTTTTCTCATTACAACACTATCTTACAAGAAATTTATCATTTTTCAATGGGTCTACTAAGAGTAGTCGATACCCCTATACCGACAATGTTAAATTGAGCCACTTTAGGAACCTGTTTCTCAGAAACTGTTAAATATAAAAATTTCAAATTTTGTCTGTATATTAATTAGGCTTTTTTATTTATATTCTGGTTAAAATGTTTCAAATATATTGTTTACTTTTTTCAAAAAAATTCATCGTAAAAGTATCGCTTTGAAATTTGTGAAAATTGTCATTTTTTTACAATAACTGCTTTTTAGCAAAATATTTTGGGAAAATCTCCAAAAAAGTAGCTCCATTATATATAGTTACATATTATTTATGTGCAGTAAAAATTGCAAGTACTTTCATTGAGTATTTTCTGTGTAAAAGGTACACGCAGTTTGAAAACAATCATTTTGAGAAAATTGAATTTTTAGTGTAAAAAAGGCACTTCATCCCAAAAATAATGAATTACAACATGTATTTGCCCTATTTTAATAAAGATTAGTATCTTCTTAATTTTTTAAGCATAAAATAGGAAACAAAATGTCTTAAAATGTTCAGAAAATACATATATAGTATTTTTCAGTTTTTGTTCAATGAGATTTTTTTTAGCATTTTGCATCAATTTTCACAAATTATGTAACAATCTGTGAATAATTTTTAACTTCGATGCATTACAAATAACAAATTTGACCTTATAACATCATAAGTATAACGTAAACATGTATCAATATGTAAAAGGCATGATTTGGGAATATGTGATTTTACGTGATTTTATGTGAAAAGTTTAATTATGGATTTGTATGTTCCCATGCAAACACAATTTCTTAAAGTTTCAAAATTTTCTCTAAACTGTACAAAAGATTTCTAAAAAAGTCAAAAATAAAACTGTTTTTATGTTTTTAAATATGAAATTTGTGTATTTTTATGCATGTAACAAGCTTCGCGCAACGACAAAAAGCAGTAAACATCTGAGTTGTAATTAGTTACCTATTATTGAAAAACTTTTGAATATTAAAGCTTAAAAACTTGTCTGTACAATAAATAAACATTAATATTTGTAATTAAGTGAAATATTTAAAATATATTTAGTTTTCTCAAAAACATGTAACATAAAAATATCACTACGAATTTTTAAAAAAATTGACATTTTTTGTCACGATATATGGACTCCAGTCAAATATTTTGGGAAAATCCCCCAAAAACTCACATGAATATATATAGTTACATATCAGTAACATGAGGGGGAAAACTTCATTACATTCACACATTATATTCTTAGAAAAACATGAATACAGTTTTAAAAACATCATTTTTGAGAAAATTGAATTTTCACTATAAAGTGCCACTTTATCACAAAAATAATGAATTACAACATGTATTTGTCCCACTTTATTAAACATTAGCATCTTTGCAATTTATTTTGCATAAAACAGTAAACAAAAAAGTCTTAAATTGCCCAGAACAGCATTTTTCAGTTTTTTTTAATGAGAAAATATCAAAATTTTCTCAAATTCTGTATCAATTTTTAAAGAATTTGTAGCTTTCATGCATTACAGATATAAAATTTGAACAGAAAGCATCAGAAATATAATGTGAAAATTTATCAATATGGTTTTGGTGTGAATTTGAGATGGTATTTAAAAATACCTGATTATACGTTTCGTAAGTTTTTGTTAGGTTTTCGTAACATTATCATTAGGTCTTGCTGTTGCAGACAGTTTCCAAGTTTTAAACTTCAAAAGTTACTCTAACCTGGACAAATGATTTCTAAAACAGACAAAATAAAACTGTTTTAATGTTTTTAAACATGAAATTTATGTATTTTTATGTATATAACAAGCTTCTCGCAAAGACAACAAACATCACATTTAATGTGTCATCTCGTACCTTTTTCTCAGAAATCATTAAACATAAAGACTCAAATTTTTATTTATATTAATTAGACATTATATATATACTGAAGTGAAATTTTTTCAAGTATAATAATTAATTTTTTCAAAGACAAACTTTTGGTTCACAGAACAATTATTATTATGAATTTATTAAAAATTGTCATTTTTTTGTTATGATAACTGCTTTATTTTTAAATGTTTTATGAATATTTCAAAAATGTCACTTCAGTATACACAATTGCATTTAAAAAAAACACACACACAGTAAATTAACACAATTTTAAAAATATAAATTTTATAAAATAAATTTTTATAAAAAAATCTTACCTTTTTTCTTTTTTTTCATCCAATTGTTTTATGTAGAATGGTTGAATTAGCACATAGTTGTAATTGTTTACTAAGTCTTAGCGAGTTTAAATAATCAATAATAAATAATTTAAACTAAATTTAAAGTAAAGACTTAAATTTAGGTAAAATCACTAAATATTAAATATAACATTCAAACCAAAACCACACTTCCAAATTTCACACCTAAATTTTTTGCATATCTAACACAGTTAAATTTGCAGTTACTATACAGGTATCTAATGCATATGAATAAAAATAAATTGAGGCTTTGCAACTTTGCTCCAGATTTAAAAAGACAATGTTTACATTTCTATCTGTCAAATGGGCATGGTTTATATAAGCTGATTATTTTTTAAAAATCATTTTAAAGTACTTCTAATTCATATAATGGCTTGCATGTTATATCATTGGAAAGGTACCGATTTGGAGATTTTACAAATATCAAAATCGATTTTCAAAAGGTTATTACCCTACTGACTGTTTTAAAAGAAGGATTAAGCATAAATGTTATATTTCGCAGTCTTAACATGTTATCATTTTCTAAAATTTTATTGAAATATAATACATATTCCTTATATTTAATTATCAATCCAATTAATGAACTTAAATATTTTTTAAAACTGAATTTAAATATTAAAAATTAGAAAAAGATCTAGTTTTACTTTCAAAATATATAGATATCTTCTATTCTTAAGAAGTCTTCCCACAAAAATATAGATTCTCAGAGAGCGCAAAGATTAAATATACATTTACATTTTGTTTATTCTTGTTATTTTCATTGTACAAATAGGTAATATATACAGCATGTGCAATTAATTCATTAGTCTATTTTTAAAGCTATTTCACTATGGCTGTTTTGAGTGTAACCAATGCTACTATAAAACAGAAGCACTACTAATATAGATGGTATTTAAAAAACTCTCAGTATACAAGATAAATACACACAACACAAAACTTAAGAAAAAAACTTTGATAAACTGCATTTCTTTTTAATGTGGAAATAAACTATAAATGTGCTTTACTTACTTATAAACATATAAGGCTGACAGATACTTTAACACAAAACTTAATGGATTAAACCTCTGCAATAAAACTATAAATAAAGAATTTCCTTGATTCTTCCTAGAATGTTTGGGAATTTTTTTTGTAAAGGATCAAAAATCTTGTTAAAGTGAAGAACACGATGTCTCTCAGGTTTAGTAGTGTTTTCCAAATTTCATTGCACAATACTGATTTTATTTTGGCAAACTGTCTACTTTGGTAACCCTGTTACATCGAAATGCAGAATAATTCTGATTAAACTCAAGCTCTGCATTCTTGACTGCTATCCATTATATTAAACTGGCAGATGGGTTCAGACCTAGGAGAGCCCACACCCTTGGCGCGAATTATTTTGGTTGGCAATAATTGCGCCATCTTGGTAACCCTACTTTGATACACTAGATAAGGTAAATCTAACTATTTCTGGAATTTTCGTATTTTGTCGGCGGCATTTGAATTTCATTGTTTTGGACACGGGCTGAAAGTATGGCTGCGTGTATGAGTGAATATACCTTAGAATTTTTACTTTGTTGAATGTGAAAAGTAAGAAAAGAATTGATTGAATGGTGTATGAAGGAAGGATTGATTGCTTCGGGGTTTTTGATGTTAAATGTTTGGGG